>MJUU01016328.1:42645-72276 GCA_002080025.1 Modiolus philippinarum | reverse complement strand
GCACCTGGATCGGTTTTCAGGGGCTCCGGCTACAGAGCTGCCGGGCGCATCCCCAGTTGGTGGATAAGTGAAAGCCTGACCGCGAACCATTAAAGCCAAACTATATGGAGAAACGCCACGCTCCGTGCAGTATAAAGACCCCTTCTATGTTTTTCTAAAGAGAGCAGATGCACTGGGTGTCGTATGGAAGGCTAAATTTTCTGCCCCTACCCATTTCTCCCCTTTTCACGTGGCAATCAAAAGTCGTTACCCCGGTTGTCCCTTCCACCTTTATTCCTTTCTTCTTTTACTTACAATTTTTTGAATTGATTAACTTGATATGTATATGTTATCGGGCTCTTGACAGCATTGCATCGTAAAATATCAAGCCGTGAGCCAGAATATGAAGCACAGGGGCGAGTGGGCGTAGCGAACGAGCCCCAAGCTTCATATTCTGGCGAGTGGGGTGATATTTTACAATACATCAGCTGTCAAAAGCCCGGTAACTTGTTTATCATCCTTTAATTTGCTTTTTAGAATAGTACTCATTGAACCAAGGTTTTAAAATTCTCCCAAAGTTGCGCGGGAAATTCGACAAACATGTAATTCTCGCTTTTCAGCAATTTTTTGCTTCAAAAATATGTTTTGTCATTTTTTTATTATTTTAGCGGCAAAGGTTTTGCAAGTGGATGGATATTTTGACCGAATTACTCCAAATAATGTCGATTTTGAATGTTGCAGCACCCTTCCGTTGTTACGTTATGCTTTCGTTCCTTGGAGCTCTTATGACGTCATAATGTGAAAACGTCAAAGCTCTGCAGCATATATCAACGACCTAGTTTCTACAATTTTTCTAATGTCTAGTTTATTTATTTGTGTAATCACGATTCTGGTTTGAATGCATAATCGGAAAGAGCAAATGCAATAGATGTTTATTTGTATCCGTTTGATTTCGTGTGAAATCATGAATAAAAGTTATTTCCTTTGAAACTTTGGGAGAATCGCTTGATATATCCAGGACAACCTCTGATATATCCGGGTCAACCGAATATGGTTTTTGCGGAAAGGCTCTGCAGGCTGATATAACCATGGGGAAGGATGATAAACTGAAATATTGCTCATTGGACGTTAAACTCTAACTAATCAATCAATCAACATATGGAACTATATTTGAGGTTTTCACTGAAAAAAGTCGTTCATTTTACAGTAGGGAATAACATATTAAAATTTGAGACAAATACATGAAAGTGCCCTCTCTTTATCATCTAGAAGAGAAAAAAGTGTGTTTTTGTAACAATCATGGTCAAATAATTCATAAATGAGGAAATGGATTTTCATAAACAAGAGTGAACTTATTAGATATCTCCTTCGTCCCTGCTTGGTCGCTAAACTAAAACAGTCTTGTACTACTCAAGAGCAACCTAAAAGGCAAATATCATTACCATACCACTTACAGTAACTGAGAAACTATTTAAATCAAAACTTAACTACGTTCACTAGACCATGAAATTGAGGGCAAAGTCAACAGCCATAAGGCAGACCGACATGTACCAACCAAGCTATATACCCAATATCATTGACCTATAGGTTGAGGTTATTGAGAAACAGACTCGAGCAAAAAAGTTAACTTGGGCACTGGACCGTGAAATTGAGGTCAAGGTCAAAAGCGATATGGCAGACAGACATGTATTAACCAAGACTAAGCTATATACCAAATATCATTGACATATCACTTGTAGTCTTTGAGAAACATACTTAAGCAAAAAAAAATATAATAAACCTAGGCATTTGACCGTGACAATGAGGACAAGGTCAAAAGCCATATGGTAGAAAGACATGTACTAACCAAGACCAAGCTTTATACCAAATATAAAGGACTTCTAGCTTGTAGTTACTGAGAAATGTACATTAAAGACTTATATATAATAACTTGAGTTTAAGCTGACATCGCCGTCGCACTTTGCACGCCTATGTCGCGGGCGAGACAAAAATGAACTTGACCTGAATTTTATAGCAGAAAACGAAAACATAATCTGAGAAAGTTGCTCACTTTATCTTGCAGAGACAAAAGAAAGCACGTTTTTAACAAAGTAAATGAGAACCGAACCGTCAATCAAAAGAACGAACAATCCATGGACAATGGCAAAAATCAGACACACTAAGAAACAAGGACACCACTTGAGTACGGGACAAAAAAGAAAAATGAAGACACACATACAGATGAATAACACGGACCCAATAAAAAAACCATGGTTGAGATCGGGTGTACCGGTAGAGTTACCTGCTTCTTATAAGACACCCGCCCTGTTGAACATGTCAACTCCGGCAGTAAAGTCGAATCCGACACAGGAAAAACAAACTTTAGTTGTAGAGGGAAAGATCTGTTGTCATCTGGAAAACAGATATTCCATAGCGATCGACAAGATCGTGCTGTCGACCGTAAAACTTCTGTAGTGATGACTTTAAGTTTTTTGTAACGTACCCTTGCTTAAGTATTCTATTTGTAAGCAATTGAATGAGCTCTATCAAAGAAGTCACTGTAACGACCATGAGCCCTTGAGTAGCAAATGAGTTGTGAGATGTAAAATCCATATGCTGGTGCTTTTGGAATATTGCTACAAAGAAAAGGGAAGTTGACTATTTGAAAAGTGAAGTCATCGCGTTTGCCATACAGGCTAGTTTGTAATGTACCTCTGTTGTCAACTTCAAGATGAAGGTCAAGGAACAAAGCCGATGTGGAAGTATCTGTGGTATCCTTAATTTCAAGCTCCTTTGGATAAATAAGGTGAAGAAAATCACCAAAGCGATTTAGGGCATATAGGTCTTGAACCAGGCATGTGGCGATTTACAGTGCAACGTCATGCATTGAATTACCATTACTTGAAGCTTATTTACATTGAATTACCATAACATGCGATTTATAAAGAAATGCATTGAATTACCATTACTTTACCTTAGTAATACATTGAATTACCATTACATTTTGACATTTTATTAACAAATAAATCTACTCAGATATACATCTCTGTGCTTTTGCTGGAAACATAAAAAAAGATGTATGGTCTGTAGTATAAAATTATAAAATTTATAAAATTTAATATAAAATTATAAAATTTACTTAAAATTAGACACCATTACTGCCTAAGATTTTAAATCACAGGTAATTGAAATGGTATAGAAAATGTCAACAGTGGTAAACAATGTCTTAATCATTTAATATGCCACTATTGTTAATTGAGTTCGTTTTACAACAGAGTCCAAACTTTTAATCTAATTAAAAAAATGTATTGAATCAAAATCTTGTCTAAAGTATCACTTTTTGTAGGGATTTTTTCTAAAGGTAATAAATCAATACACACACCTTCATGATTGTTTCTGCCAATGAAATTTAAAAATACAAATAATCATGCCTTTGGATAATAAAAAGGGGAAAATCTTAGTTAGCAAGAAACATGCAGGTTTGTAGGCCAAAAGAATCTCCTTACATTTAGAAATGATGTACATTATGTAATACAGTTTTATCATTTGATTAAACCTGATTAAAATACTGTTAATCATTTGGGACAAAACAGATTAGATTTCTTATTTTCATAAGTATTTTTTTAAAATGAAAATCATGCTGTAAAATGGATGCTTAATTATTATGACATGGCCTACTAGTATTTAAGTCTTATTTTCTGTTAATCATCCTCTATGTTTGTACAGCAGGAAATAGAAATGCAATATAATGCAGTGTAATGCATGAATTACATACATTTTTGTGATAGAAATGAACTGAATTGCCATTACATGTAATGCAAAAATTGGTGCATTACACATTTCATTGAATTACTTGAAAATATGTAATGCATTGCAATGCATTACCATTACACATTAGCATTACCCAATGCCTGTCTTAAAAACATGATTTTTGTCAAAATTGAATTTAACCATTATTTTATAATAAAATATAGCAATATAAAGTTTGAGAAAGCTGCATTAATGCATTTTCTCTAATAATATGTCAAGTTTAAACCGGTTTTGACGCGTTCGATTTTCTTTTTTCGAACGCGCTTTTTCCCGCTATTCGGAATACAATTCTCGGTGTTTATTTTTAGAGATCATTAGAGAAAAAGATTACACCACTTTATCCCGATTATTACCATATTTTATCCACTTTCGATAGCTAAATTTAAAAATTTTAATATGCTCGGCAAGCCTCGCAATTAAAATGTTGAAATTTAACTACCTCTAGTGGATACAATATGGTAATGAACGGGATCTTGTGGTGTAATCTATATTTATTACATACTTAGCACTGATATTTTTTGTTTTGCATATATAATTTCGTCAAAATCGAAATTGACCTTCATTTCACAGTTAGATATAATATATTAAAATTTAAGAAAGCTGCGTAAAAGCCTCTTTTTATCATCTGGAAACTGAAAAATTTTCGTTTTTTAACAACCAAGAGCAAATAACTCTTCAACGACAAATGGGAGTTTCGTCAAAATCGAACTTGTCTTTTATTTCTACAGTTTGAGAAAGCTGTGTAAAACGTTCTCTTTGTATCATCTAGAAACGAAACAGTTACGGACGGTCGTGTGAATCACTATATGCCACCGACCTAACAGGTCGGTTAGGTCGGGGTATAACAATTCCAAAAACATGTAAATATCCTGGTGTGCAACGGTTGATAAGAAGTATTTGTATGTGGACAAATTAATGTAGTGACGCTACACAAAATTGGAGAAGATAATAAAAATGTACACTCCCATCTTTGTAAGACAATTCTAATATTGTATCATATCTATTAAGAGGGAGGGGCAAGTGATACATGGTAAGTATCATACTGACCCTGAAGGCTTTGGACACGCCTTATAGACATAAATCATTGATCTTATAGGCTTATTCGCCGTGACGTCACAACCTCGAAATTTTTACCTGTGGGGCCTTTTGGCTGGCAAGAAATAGTAATCATTAATAAGGGTAATAAAAATGTCATTTTTAATTAACTCGTATGGTTTTGTTTTTAAAGGTAATTTGATAATTTCTTTTGATCTGAATTGAAGACATTTTACAGTTTAACAGGAAATAAAAATATTCGATATTTAAGTATTTTTATTTGATGTAATTGACGTATTTGTAAAGTATTCAAATTTTTCACAATTTTCAAATATTTGAAATACACATTTCAAATTATTCAGAGGAAATTTAGGAAAAGTAAATCGGCAGAAAAAATATGAAAATCTCGAGGTTTATTATGCATTTTACAGATCAAAAATCGGACCGGTATGTAAAAAGTTATTTAAAAAAATAAAATTCTGTCCCATTGCTATACAATATAATTTATTGCTGAAATACAATTTTGCCAAACAAAAAATTGTTTTTGTGACGTCGCTGATTGGTTTCGCGAACAAGCCTATTGGTTTATACCTATAGGTTGTTTGAAAAACAAATAATCTGTCCTCGTTCTTATTTAAAAAAATAAACCAATTCCTTGTTGAATGCCTTACCATGACTTAACGATGAAGTACAACAATACAAGTGCTGTTCCATATAGTGATTTTACCATACATTTGTAGACACTTTTTTCCATTGTGTATTTACTCGATATCCCTTCATTAGTAACCTCGGTATTTTGTTAGTTATGAACGAACGCCCTCTTGTGCAAATGACTAAAATATTTACCAAAAATGAACAATTTCTGTTGCAATTAGAATAACTGAAATCAAATTTTGTTCAGAAGCAAAATTGAACATATCATGTAAGTTTAGTTATACTCATTATAAAGTGTATATATATATATAAAATCTCAGTAAAACATTGATGGAGAAAAAAGTAATTCAAATTAATCGCTGAAATATCAGATATATTTAGAATATTTACATTTGATTTTAGGAGGTGTGGTGTTTGGAGCTACAGAAGGATGGAATATGCACAAATCTGCTAAAAGTGCAGATATACAAATTTTGGCATGGAAAATTGATAGTTCTCAAAAGGTTTTCGATGATTCTTTTGCTATTGGGAAGACATTTAATCACAATGATACTGTTATACTTCCAAGAAAATATGATTTGTCAAATTATTTAATTACTGTAAAGGTAAGAATAAACATACTGTTTTACCGCATTTCCCTTTAAACTCTACAAATGGAACATGTAGCTGATCAAATGTATTTGTGAATATGTGTGTCTCATCGCTGTCTACATTTGGAACCTCGAGTCCAACATCATAGGATTTCTGGTTTTCTAATAATAGCCTGAAAACCGTTTTCGTTGTCCAATATCAATATTTTGAAGATAAATTATTCAATTGGCAAAACGGCACCAAAAAGGTAATTTTACTTTTGTGGTACCCAATTCTTTTGTGTTAAAAACGTTTACTTCGGAAGATTACATAGAAACAGTTCTGACAGAAAATCGATGGAGATTGTATGAAAAATAATGGAGAATCGATATGAACGGGTGTTTCAGTAAAGGATTTTATTCTATTTTCATTATGCACATGGCTATTGCGGCAGCTCGTGTCTTTTCAGCGCAGATAAAATAAAAAAGCATTAAGAAGAATATTAATGTAGTAGACCTCGGTTCAGGGAGATAACTCTTTGAATCAGCAAGATGCTTGAAATAGCCAGTTTCATTGACGCTTTTTAAGCATTTATATGGAAAATAATCAAAATTATCTATGTTGCTTAGAAGATAACAATAAATATATGAAACTGGTAAAAACAAACATATAACAGATTGTTAAGACTTATGTCCCTTTACCTAGGTCTTCCTCCTTAATCGGAGTTTGTTTTACAGCTGACGGAGAAAAATTAACAAATATGATTTAAATTGAGAGCCATAATCAGCTAAGGACAGAGGTTTGCACAAGTTATAGAAACACTTTAGTTTTAAATAAAATCAAATGAAAACAAGTTGATTCGATAATCGTAATAAGGCAATCCTAAACCAGAAATACACTGGTGTTTCAATGTCCAAAAAACTTCCAACCATTGTTGATAAATGTTCATACATATTTTTGGGATTTTGAAGCCAAAATTTAATTGATAGTTTGTAATGTAGGTACAGGTATCCAGTGCTTACGGTAATTCTATGGTTTTCAAAGCTGCTGGATCATCGGTGGCACTAGGATATTCAGATTTTGGAGGCGTTGTTTATGTATATACTACGAATGAAGTGTATCTATGGCGACCAAATACTACTATCGGACACATTGTATATATTGGTGGTGATTGGGGTTCGGGACAGGAAGGGATGCTTAATGATATTGGAGATGTTAACATAACTGTTTATTACTTATTGGGTACGATGTAATTAAAAGTATTGTACGAATAAATTAAAAATTGTAAAGCATACAAAGACATCTGCAAATTTTTTATATAATTTTTCAATTTGTAAAGGAGTTTTTTATTTGTATCACTAAATCAGCTGAAAATTAGAGCACCAAAAATACCTCATAATAGTTAAATTTTGGCATGAACTTTAAAATGAGCTAACGTAATCCCCTATGATACACATAAAGCAAGTCGTGTTGAATATTCCCAGATTTCCAGAGCACTCTTTTTTTGCTATTACTCAATACCTTGTTTTTTGTTCAGCAGTGAAAGCAGTTACTTGTCCAAGCAGGCGATGTATTGTGCTTTGTAAGCTTTCAATTAGGGAACAATTAGACATTGTATCATCCATGTGCAATTTAATCGGAATGTGTCTTGTAGAATTCATTCGAAGTTTGTCTTGTGGAATAAAATCGGACTTATTGTGAAATGCGAACGAGCAGTTAAGAAAGCTTTGATTTCCAAATGTGTCTTATGCAAACCAGTCGGATAGGGTATTTCACAATGCGATCGAAGTGTCTTCTGTGAATTTAAAATCTAGTAATTATGTTATCATACGTTATCATACGTTGTGGATCATGCAAACTAGCAGCATGTTGTGACAGTGGGATAACCGGGCTCTTGCAATAGTCTCGTGTTATTGAACAACGCATCTTGCAATATAATCATGCAGGAGTTACATAAAAGACGGAGATTTCGGGATATAAGTAAATGAAGTTTATTTTGTAGTGAAACCGATGAGTCCCATGCAATCAGCCATTGTACAATGTGCCAATATCAGTATTGAGCTGACAGAAACAGTTGGGGTCGAAGCACTCTGTGTCTCTAGAAATACCTACATGCAGAAAGAGACCTGATTTTAAATAGTGTAATGTGCATTGTCAATATGTACTGCTTTGTCCATTATGTTGAAGGAAGATATCATGTAAAAAACAATCGAAAAATGCATTGTGCAACAAAATCTGACAAAGAATGAAAACGGACAATGTCTTTCATAAAGGGAAGCCATTTATATGGCATTACCATGGTCATTCCTATGCCATTCGTTTATTGACTCTTAACTCTTTTTTGGCTCTTTTTTATTTCATCTGTTTACTTTACTCATACTTGTTTGGCTTCAGAATTATTAAAGTAGATGAAATTACATTATATATGTTCTCGTGCAATTAAATATAGAGAAAAGCTAACAATCGAACAACATTAAAATCTTCATTTGAAGTAGTAACCAAGCTATTTCTAGAACTTAAATTGTTAAGATTTAAATAATCGAGTGGACAACAGTAACAACCTTTCTTTTACTTCTTTATACTTTATCCATTCAAAACAGCTATAAACTGAATTGGTGTCAATCATTTCAACCTCCCAGAACACCTTATGATACCTATATCATTGGATTCAAACTGATGTACTTTTGTGGCGTTCTCGTCTACTTTTGATTTTTGTTTGTTTGTTGTTTTTTATTGTTTTAGTTTGTTTGTTTGTTTTTGTTTTGTTTTGTTTTTTGTTTGTTTGTTTTTTTTATTTTTGTTTTGTTTTTGTTGTCTCAATTTGTGCTCAGTCTAGATTGCCGTGACTTTGATTTTATGATTTCCCACCTTTTCCATTTTTTGCTTCTTGAATTTGAATACCAGTTAAAGTATTAACATGCAATGTGTTACATGTCAAGCTAAAAAATCGCTCCAGGATCCTCATTCTTTTACTTAAAACAGTGACTAATTAAATCATAACTTCGTTATAATGATGTATGAATAGTTGGTTGAATATATAAATTTAGATCAATGAAACAAAAAATTCCCCAATGAAATTTCCCTACTGGAGATCTTCAATTTTGAACTGTTGTGTATTGTAGATCATTGCTTCTCAAATGTTTCGATACCTGATGGCTGCAATCTTGGACTAATAGACATTCTGTTTGTGGTAGACACATCTGCGAGTGAGATAAACAAGTCAATTTCCATTATTAAATTCCTAAACGAATCAATAAGTAGATTGTCCTTAGGTATGAATGAATTTCAAGTTTCTTTGATGACATACAACTTCAAACCGGATATGGTATTTGATTTTACTGAATATGATAAGACATGGATTACATCATCCGTGCAGACAATCGTTAAAGAGGAAGGAGCCACTTTTACAGCAACAGCATTACAAAAAGCTGTTCAGGTACGAAATATGCTTTATTTGAAATAAAAATTCCATACAATACGACATGACATTGCAACAGATTTACGTAAATAATTAAAAGTGACAACAAAAGTCCGAAACATTTAGATTGTAAGAATAATGCCGGGTTTGGGTTCTGAAAACTTCGTTTTAGTATAGTTTCAGTAATTTTTACATCATGACAACTACGGTTATAAATTTACTTTGACCGAAAAATTTCATTTATTGTACTAAACGTTTTAATTAATAATGAAAAAAAAAATAATATACATTCAATCCAGACTTTTTAGTCTTTATAGAGTTTTTTAAATAGTTTAAGTATTTTTTCCTTGTATCCTTTCTTTTTTCAGTTTTTCTTTTCCTTCATTTGTAAATTTATTTCGAAATTTTCATGTTTACTTAACCAAAAACACAGTCTGTTATTCTATTGTTAAATATCATTTTTATATAGTTTATGTCGCCATTGCATGCAACGTAATTTTGTGTTACTTCTTGTAATAGCATAACTTCATTCAATGTTGTAATAAAGAACTCGTATCCATTCCTTTATGTTTACTAATTTATTAGTTGCAAATAAAGTATGTTTAGTTAGTTTTCAACTGTGTATGTCATACAACATTTTGTTTGCATGTGTATGATAGTATAGGGAAACGGTATAGAGAAAGGGGGTTTTGGGTACCCATAAACTGGTTTAACCCTACCACTGGCTTTTGCTAGTGCCGGTACCAAGTCCGGCTATCCCTAGTTCAAATCGTTATTTATGTTTGTCTCTTGTTTTCATTATTGTTTTTCTGGTGCAGTTTGCTTGTAAATTGTGGTATGTGATTGTAGTTCCTGGCCATGTTATCCTGTTTTTGTAACTCGTTTTCATTATGAGTAATTATGGAACAACACTTCAAGTAGCTTTTGAATTTGTCTGAGCAGATATAAAGCGTGCTGAGCCTGTATCTCTATTCTGTCAAGGCGCTTATGATCAACAAGTATTTTAAAGTGTTTTAGATAATAAGGAGGTCGTTTCTTCCTTTTACTGAGACCACATGCACACTTAATCATAATCTCATTGGCAAAAAATACCGATGCTACAACGCAGAAAGAGAAAAAAATCCAAAAACTTGAACACAAATTGATACTACTACATAAAGACAAATCAGTTTAACAAAATGAACTAAGAAGCCACCAAAAAATACTAGCAGTATGAACACCACCAAAAAGTGTCGGTATCATCGGGTACTATGGAAGGGTAATTTCATCTGCCTCACAAGTTTCATTTTTTCCTTAGGTTTCTTATGAAGCATTGCAGCATGTGCACACATTTATCCTCTCTTTGGTAATTCCATAAGTTTAACTTGACTTGATATTTGAAGGTAAGCCAGGGATCAGAGAATAAAAGAAAATTCAAACATCAAACAAAGACGCTATATTTTACAAGCTTAGGGCAAAGAAATACAATCCATCATTCGTAAATCTACGATTGTAATGGAGTCACTCTTGTTTGATATTGCTCTACGAGTTGCAACATCAGAGAAGATCAAATTTGAATAGGGTCTGTAAGTCTCGTCATGTGACTCACGAGAATCAACGATAAACAGGCAATTCGAATACGTTTCCCGCCAAAACATGACGTCAGAGGATTGTGACGTCCAAATTTTAGTTTGAAACGTCATATATCTTTGTTTAAAATGTAACTTCCGGGTACAATTTTTTATCCCGGAAGTTCAAAATTGTACGAGAATTACAGGCTCTATCGGGAAACATAAAGAATTCAGACTTAACATTCGTCTACATGTAGTAGTGACAAATAATCTACATAATGCAGAATTAAATGTCGTACATTACGCTCAATAAACGTACAAGTACTACATACAGTGTACTCATTTAATTCTAGTCATACTGCAAGTTACTAAATACCGAATTAACGGTGAATTTAGTTTCTGATTGATTGATTGAATATTGTTTAATGTCTACTCAGCAATATTTCAGCTATATCAAGACGAGATCAAGTTTGTTAATAAATAATCACTTTGGGGTATGGAAAGGGCCATGGGGCGGGAAATTCTGACTGCCACTGGAAAAGTAGGGTGAAATCGTCAAGGGCGGGAAATTTAGCCTTGTAGCCGATCCAAATCAGTTTAACAAAATGAACTAAGAAGCCACCAAAAAATACTAGCAGTATGAACACCACCAAAAAGTGTAGGTATCATCGGGTACTATGGAAGGGTAATTTCATCTGCCTCACAAGTTTCATTTTTTCCTTAGGTTTCTTATGAAGCATTGCAGCATGTGCACACATTTATCCTCTCTTTGGTAATTCCATAAGTTTAACTTGACTTGATATTTGAAGGTAAGCCAGGGATCAGAGAATAAAACAAAATTCAATCATCAAACAAAAACGCTATATTTTACAAGCTTAGGGCAAAGAAATACAATCCATCATTCGTAAATCTACGATTGTAATGGAGTCACTCTTGTTTGATATTGCTCTACGAGTTGCAACATCAGAGAAGATCAAATTTGAATAGGGTCTGTAAGTCTCGTCATGTGACTCACGAGAATCAACGATAAACAGGCAATTCGAAAACGTTTCCCGCCAAAACATGACGTCAGAGGATTGTGACGTCCAAATATTAGTTTGAAACGTCATATATCTTTGTTTAAAATGTAACTTCCGGGTACAATTTTTTATCCCGGAAGTTCCAAAATTGTACGAGAATTACAGGCTCTATAGCAAAAAATAAAGAATTCAGACTTAAATTTCGTCTACATGTAGTAGTGACAAATAATCTACATAATGCAGAATTAAATGTCGTACATTACGCTCAGTACTACATACAGTGTACTCATTTAATTCCAGTCATACTGCAAGTTACTAAATACCGAATTAACTGTGAATTTAGTTTCTGATTGATTGATTGATTGAATATTGTTTAATGTCTACTCAGCAATATTTCAGCTATATCAAGACGAGATCAAGTTTGTTAATAAATAATCACTTTGGGGTATGGAAAGGGCCATGGGACGGGAAATTTTGACTGCCACTGGAAAAGTAGGGTGAAATCGAAAAGGGCGGAGAATTTAGCCTTTTAGCCGATCACCTACGGACCACTAAAAAAAGCTTGCTACAAGGGTTCTTTAACGTGCAGGAAGCGTGGCATTTCTTCCTACACGTGCACCTGAGTTTACATCCCATCCGAAAGATGGGTTGTGTATTTATTAATCCCGCACAACAACGGAACGGGTCTTATTTCTATATCCTGGGACCCTCGGGGTCAGCCCCCGTTTAGGAGGGGTCACACCCCGCAAGCCGGAGATACTAGGTCCTATTTCTATATCCCGGGGTTCCCTTGGGGTCCTCTGTTAGGAAGACGCATACTCCAAGCTCAGAGGATGCTGCGGGCTTATTCATAAGCCGGGACTGCCCACGGCGGAATTTAGTTTCTGCATACACTAGCAGATATGTTATGATCTTGTTTGGCCATTTTGATCTTATCACGATCTTGACAAGCTTAATAAAATTTTGTTAAGACTGTGTAAGATATTCAGTCGCATTTCAAGAAATTTGCTTTCAAGGACGATCAAGACCTGTTCAGTTTATCAAGATCAAACAAGATAACTGCTCTCATGGGCAATCAAGATGTGTTAAGTCCGTCCAGATCAAGTCGAGATATTGATTGATCTTAAACTATCTTAACCCGTATTTATTGTTCCTGAACGCAATTAACAAGTGGATCTTGTTTAATCTAAAACTTTCTTAACACGTCTTGATCATCCTTGAAATCAATTGTCTTGAAAACCAACTTTAAATCTTACACATTCTTAACAAAATTGTGTTAAGCTTGTCAAGACCGTGATAAGACCAAAATGGCCAAACAAGATCAAATCATATCTGCTGGTGATATGGCTTATTCGCCAACTTCTTTAATGTCTCTTCAGTGCAAAAAAATGTGCAATTGATTGGAAAGGACAACAATTTGTCCATCAAAGAGGGTTATATGATGGCAGAGTAATTTGCAACAAATCTTACGTCACTTATTAAGAATAACTGAAACTAATATAAACTGCTTGTAGAATGCCTTTATTAAAATTTACATTTGCTGTGTTCCTGCGCAATCACTGGTTGGTAGAATGCTCTGTCTAAGCGGGGTAGTCAAGTCATTACAAGGAAATCCCCGGGGAGATCCTTTTGCAAATTGTGTAGAGAAACGCCATGTCCGATGCAGTGTAAAGAGCCCTTTTATATTTTTTTTACAAAAGCAGACTCACTAGGGTCATAGAGATGGCTGAATTTCCTGCCCTTACCCATTTCACCAATTTTCATGTTGAAACTCATTGCCTCAGTTGTCACTTCCTCTTTTACTTGGAATCTTTAAATTGATTAAGTTGTTATCATTCTGATATAGCTGAACTATTGCTCACTTGACGCAAAACTCTTCACTAATTTTTTTGTGGTTTATAAGCATTGATTGAAAGATTATGTTGTTTATCTTATTATTATTCTAGAAGCATATCTTTAATATTGTTATAAATCTCATCAAATGAAACCGAAAAAAAAAAAACACTTGCATTGACAAATTATTAGCTGAATAAGGGCCTTTCAGGAGAATGAAGAAAAAACATTAACAGGAAAATGATAAATCAATTCGCTATTTTGTATGAAATACATATACAATTCTCTTTCAGATTTTGAGGAACTGTTCGTCTGGCTCACGTGGTAATGGAATATTACAATACGTAGTTCTAATATCAGATGGCCTTTCATCTGAAACAAACACTATTGATGTAGCTAAAAATATTCGAATTGATGGTGGTCGCATAGTTACAGTTGCTGTTGGAAACATTATTAATCATAGCGAGCTGAGACAGATAAGTGGCCGTAGTGATTATGTATTTTGCGCAAGGAATCATGACCAATTTTACTATACCATGCTGAAGGAAACGTTTGATCCCAGTTGCTCTGGTACATTATTCACTTATATTTTTATATTTGTTCGAGTTGAAAATAGTATTTTGTGATGCTTACCTCACTTAGAACATTATTAATATTATAAAATCAGGCATGCGTTAGATTATAGAAATTCAGTTACCATTTTGATATCTTCATTCTGAATTCTTTATCTTTTACTTTGTTTGCGTAAGTGTGCTACCGTTGGATATAATATATTATGTCAATGCACAACTGTTAAAAATGCATTCCTATATATGCATGTTTAATAACAATTTCAAAACTTGTTAAACATATATCGTAATTAAATTAATTAGCTATATCCAAAGGGGGTAATACACGTAACGATCTACCTCGTGGAGCAGTTAATGATTCTGTTTATTAGTTCCCGCTGCAAGCTTTATTTTTTTTAGTTACCCCTTGGGGCTGGACATGCTTACCCTTCCGGAGCACCTGATGTCACTCCCGGTTTTCATGATTTCACACTATCAGTGCCTTAGTTTTTAATGTCGTCTTTTTATTTCCGTGCTTATAGCTGTCTCACGTCCTTGTTTTGTCCATGTTTTTCTCTGTTGCCGTTTTTGCCATGGTTCGGATTTCGATTTTTGCAGTCTCCGCTTTCCTATTTCCTTCGGTATTTAACTGCCGTTGATTTTTGCCATCACTTTGTGTCCGTCGTCTGTCTTTATCATGATACTCCTAAGAAAGCGCTGTGCAAAAACAGGAGACGAAACAAAACTTTCAAGAATGGTCATTAAATGACCCTTTTTGAAGTTATATCTAGCAGGTCCGCACCCAATCTAAATTTGCGGAAAAAACGATTTAAAGTTGGACCCATTTAGAAACATCTCTCAAAAATTTTGTTCTGCAACGATAAACTAATTTATTAATCTTAACAGTCCCCCTAAAAATATCTTCAGCAGGTTATTACCGGTTATGACCTCTAGCGCACTAGCGCAAAACATAATCTATGATTGGTTCTTTCGAAAACGCATTAAAATTTTCAAAGCATATATCTAATTAGTACCAAATTTAGTAATGTCGGCCCTTAAATCGTCCATACCGAAAATGGGTATCCAACAGCGGGAACACAGTTAAATACTTTGCATTAAGGAAAACCGTTTCAAAGATCTCAAAAACAGCTAAGTTCTATAGAATCAAACTTAGCCTAATCGATTTTGAATGGGCTTTCTGAAAAAGGCATCTGACAAGCTAGTATCCTACATAAAATTGCCACCAGTTTATCATTGGAATATTCGGAAATGTCCAATTACACCCAAATTTTTTCACAATGATCAGTAGATGGTCCTTCAAAAAGGGGTATCCAGCAGGTCCGTAGCTCTTCTAAGATAGTCACCAGTTGAGAACATAATGTAACTTCGTACCCTAATGAACAAAGATCTTCTCTGAAAATACTAATCCAAACTTAGTACCCGACAGGTCAGTAGCTTATTCAAGACGACCGTGAGTAAAAATAATTTAAAAATTACACTTTTGAAAGTAAGTTCAAAGATCTTTTCTGTAAAACTACCCATTCAATTACATCTAAACATAGTAACAGCAGTCGTTAGATGGCCCTATTTAACAAGGTATTTGTTAAGTCCATACGTTATCACAGATGGCGGCAAGATAGTTAACATTGGCAATTGGGAAAATACATACGAAGTCAATAATTCTTCGATGATCCCCCTTTGAAGTGATCCGGAAGCTCAATACTTTTACCATGATGGCCGCAAGAAGGGTCATAACTTAACAATTGACCCAATGAAAAACACATTCTTTGACCACTGAAAACCAAACTTAGTTACAATTATCCTTTGATTGCCTATTCTAAGATGGCTTCCAGTGGGTAATAGGTTACAATTGGGCCATATTAAAACACATTCTAAGATCTTTGTTATTGCAGATCCAATTTAACGAAACCTAGTCAGAATTGTTCATAGGCGGTTCCTTTTATAAAAGGGTATTCGACAGGTCAGAAATAGCTGCTAGTTGGGTATATAATTAAACATAAAACTCCATAGAAAACAATTGAAACGTCTTTTAGCTGCAACTATCAATTCAATATAAACAAAACAAAGCTGCAATACTCTTGAGATGGTCCAATTTGAATACCCCTTCAAACATTTCAAAGATGTTTGCTAGAGAGGAACTAAGTTTAAGATTTGACCAGAAAGGAAAAAGACCTTTTTCTTAGAAACTGCTAATCCAATGAGAACCAAACTCAGTCATAAACAGTCCTTTTTTGTTCTTTAAAAATGAGTTGGTTGGTCTGTTTCCCATCCAAGATAGTCGCTACTGTGCTAATGAGAGTAATAGCAAAATAATTATACAACTGACCCTCTAGAAAACACATTCAAAGATTTCTGAATCTTTTTATCATCAATAACCAAACATAGTCCCAAAGGTCCCTTCACGATCCCTATAATAATGTGTCTATTCAGGCCTACACCTCATCCAAGATGACCCATTATTTCGAACATATCTTAACATTGGACTCCATGGAAACAGCTTAACGATTTTGGTCTTTGAAACTTCTTGTCCAATTAGACCCAGATTTGTTACATTGAGTGGTCTGCCAAGGTTTCATGAAAAGGGGAACATAGTAAAACAATGCAACCTTGGATTGATTGATTGATTATTGTTTAACGTCTACTCAGCAATATTTCAGCTATATCAAGACGAGAACAAGTTTGTTAATAAATAATCTCTTTGGGGAATGGAAAGGGTCACGGGACGGGAAATTCTGACTGCCACTGAAAGTAGGGTGAAATCGAAAGGGGCGGGGAATTTAGCCTTGTAGCCAATCACCTACGGACAACTAAAAAAAGCTTGCTACAAGGGTTCTTTAACGTGCAGGAAGCGTGGCATTTCTTCCAACACATGGACCTGAGTTTACATCCCATTAGAAAGATGGGTTGTGTATTTATTATTCCCGCACAACCACGGAATGGGTCCTATTTCTATATCCCGGGGTTTCCTTGGAGTCAGCCCCGTTTAGGAGGGGTCATACCCCGCAAGCCGGAGATACTGGGTCCTATTTCTATATCCCGGGGTTCCCTCGGGGTTGCAACCTTGGAAAAATGCCTTTAAGATTCTATATTAGCCATAGTCAAGGCGTGCGATTGACGCTGTTAAGGATTTCGTGTTTGATATCTATGCTCTAGTGTGTTATTAATATATCTGTGTGATTTTCTATGCAGTAGTGTGCTATCCCTATCGACAATTTTGCCATTGATTTCCACTAGATTTGCCTTTTTGTCTCATGGAATGGACTTCGGCTCATGACCACTCTGTTGGGTAATTTTGTTATTACCCCCATTTCTAACATGTTATTCCTGTTCAACCAGGCTAAGTTCATGGCTCAGTTGACCAAAATGGTTAGTATGAGCTTTTGATATCACTTGGTGTCTCCCGTCCGTCCGTTAAATTTTGAATTTTCATCATCGTCTTCTGAACCCACTGGAAAATTAAACCATTATCGGAATTATGAATGTAAGGTCCTTAAAATTGCTCATTTCATTCCGACCGAATAAAAACAGGATAAACAGAGCCAAACAATATAGCATTTGACTCTATAGGTAAAACTACTGTTTTTATCATGTGCACTGATTATATTGAAGCAAATTTTCAAAAAATATACTTTAAAGAATTCTAAATATTCTTTTTGCAAAGACTTTTTTGTTTACGATCTGAATGAAAAAATGGCGGTAAGTGCGGAGCATATCTCAATATTACTCTTATGGAATCATTTATACACATAACACTTTCCGGAAGAAATTCACCAAACGAAAAAATATAGTAAAGAAACTGGTTTGTTTCCATTTATTTTTCACTTTTTTTTTACCTTTTTGGGGCCATTTAGGGCTTGCTATATGGTGTGAGGTTCCCCACTGTGTTGAAGACCGTGCGGTGACCCCTCGATGCTTTGTTTTGGGTCGTTTCAATCTGGAATTGGGATGCTGTCTCCTTGACATTTATCCAATTTCCTTTCTTTTTCATATTAACTTATCAACGTAACAATTTCAAAAAATTGTTATTTGCGTAATGTGTGAAAAAACAGATTTCACAAGTTTACTAAAGATAACACATAGCAAAATAGCAAAGTTTATTATTTCTAAAGTTTGTTTTTTCTCTAAAATGTAGGGCATGGGTGGATGAGTGGACGGGTAGTTACTACTTACATACAACCACTGTAGTCTATAACCACTGCGGTATGAGTTTTCGCCCCTCTTTGTACATTACAAAAAGGTACACTTGACTTACAATCGTAAGTGATAAGGTATGTCAGTTACCTGTCCGAGGACGTTGGTTCTCTCCGGGCATTCTGGTTTCCTCCACCACTAAGACTGACCATCATGAAATAGCTGAAATACTACTGAAAATGACATTAAACCCCATATCAATCAATCAATCTTAAAAAGTTTTATTAAACTGTACTGTATTGACAAAGGGAAGGGCTATATGGTATGAGGTTCCTCACTGTGTTGTAGACCGTACGGTGACCCCTCGATGCTTTGTTTTGGGTCGTTTCGATCTGGATATGGGATGTTGTCTTCTTGACATTTATCCCATTTCCTTCTTTTTCATATAAACTTATCAACGTAACAATTCCAAAAAGTATTATTTGCGTTTTGTGTGAATAAAACATATTTCACAAGTTTAAAAAAGATAACACATAGCAAAATAGCAAAGTTTATTATTCTTATAATGTATGTTTTTGTCTAAAAAGTTAGGGCATGGGTGGACAAGATTACGGGTAGTTCTACTTACATACAACCACTGTAGTCTATAACCCCTGCGGTATCAGTTCGCGCCTCTCTTTGTACATTACAAAAAAGGTACACTTGACTTACAATCGTAAGTGATAAGGTATGTCAGTTACTTGTCCGAGGACGTTTGTTCTCTCCGGGCATTCTGGCTTCCTCCACCACTAAAACTGACCATCATGAAATAGCTGAAATACTGCTGAAAATGACATTAAACCCAATATCAATCAATCAATCTTAAAAAGTTTTATTAAACTGTACTATATTGACAAAGGGAAGGGCCTTTACAAAAATTTCTTACATCATTCGGATGCGACAAAAAGCATGGCCGCCAGCATTGAACTTTGTTTCACATTGAACACTTCGTGAAAAATATTATTTTCATCATCTGCTCTGAAACAATTGAAGCAAATTTTACTTAACTGTATTTGAAAGACATAGTAAAGCTCTCTACAAAGTTTGCCCATGTCATTCTAATTACACAAAAACATGGCCGTCAGCGAAGAACATAGAAAAAATCTGCTCATAAGCATTTTTTGTCAGGTGAGCAATACAGAATCAGTCTCTGAGCTTCTAGTAATTATTAAACTTATATGTACAAGCAATGAATCTGGCATTACATAGAGATACAGTGCAATAAGCTTGTCTGCTGTAAAAGTAAGCATAAGATGACATGACATTTCTTGAAATCGCTAATTAAAATACACACTCAAAAACTTGGCAATGCATTTACCACATATAAAACATAAGAATTCACTGCGAACAACACCAAAAGCAAAACATTAATTTTCCAAAAAAGTGCAAAATTATTTATGTCGTCACTCTTTTCAATGATAAATCGTTAATAGAGTCAAATAAAATACTTTTTAAGAAAAACAACTATCAAAATAAATAAATACAAAAAATATAAATTAAGTAGAAGAAGACACAGCCTGTTGAAATACTTGAGATTTTCTTTTTCAGAGTGTAATGATGATTCAGCAACAGATGTACTTTTCCTTCTTGACACAAATAGTAATCAGACAAATGAAGACTTTAAATTACGTCAGTTTGCTGTAGGAAAGGTAATTGCAAAAACACCAACAGCACAAAATGATACAATGTTTGCGATGTTCCAGTATTCAGATGAACCGGATGTAGTTTTTAATTTTTCGTCAGTCAGCATGAAAGATAAACTTATAGCCGAGTCTCGTCAACTAAACAAAGATAGTGTTAGTTCTAGTGTTAATACAAGTCATGCCTTAGATTACATTTTGAAGCATGGGTTTAGTGAAGATTTTGATGCTCGTCCCTCCTCAAGGAAAATTGTTGTCCTTATATCTGACGGATACTGGTCAGATGTTGATAACATAAAACAAATAGTTCAGAGCCTACACAATCATAATATTACCGTTGTATGCATTGTTGCGGGTTTACAGCTATCTTACCAGAACTTTCAAGATGTTATAGTTGATCCATGTAATTTATTCTATATCCGGAAAGATGACGACTATGCATTAGACGTTCTTGCTTCATTTTCTTCTTTTGTAAATTGCGTTTAATGCATTTCTTTCTTTATCAAACAGTATGAATATTAAATAGATTAACATATTTTATTGGAGAGGAGGAACCGCTTTTTATTCCACGAATGGGATATTTTCGGATCAGATGACTGATTTAAATGCGTGATTTGTAAATTGTGAATTACTTGAAGTGTAGAGAACCTCACTTGTATCTACTTTGTTTCTAAGTTGCATAAATGCGACCAAAATAGTAGCATTGAATCAGAACATCGTGACGGATATTCATAAAATATTTAATTATTTCAATTAAATTTCTATAGATACCCCTAAGGGTACTATCGAAACTTAAGTTCCAGATTCACAGTCATTTTAGATTAAAGATCGGCAAGTAATTAACAACACTTTCGTATGAAATTTCCTTAGAGCCAAATGTTACACTTGAAGTTTTTTGTAATAATCAAAAATGTAATAACTCTTTTCAGAACCTTCAGTTACAGATAAAATTCTTGTCATGTTTTATTTTAATAATTAATTTGTATGGATTTTCAAATAGTGTCAAACGTTAAACTAAGTTTAACGATTTAGGACCGGCAGTAAAGTACCAACACTTACTCAGTTCGCCATTGGTTTTGGTTTATTTTATTCAGCCCCTCTAAGGTACAATACTAAACTTAGTATTCCACATCTTTATTTGGATAAGGGATCTCCACCAAGGTAGACTATTTTTGAAACTGTTAATCAATTACATTCCTTTGAATAGGTTTTAGGCGTTCTCAAGAAAATCGTTGCCTGTATCTAATAAATTAAGGGTTCCACTGGTTGCTATTCTGGACAATCGGAACTACAGTCACATAACTTGTACATTTGAAACATTAATGCTTAGTTTATGTCAAAATCATTCTGCGGTTCCCTAGTACAAAATCTTTCAATAAAAACTTAACATGGAATTCAAAGTGGTATAAAAAAGATTTCATCTGTATAACCGGTTGAACTAAAATGGGGGAGATTTCGATTTCCGTATCCTTTGGTAAACATAGTATGTTTTATACTATCGGGATACGGGACAGATAAAGAGGAGGTTTGGGTGCCCATAAACCATAAAACCCTACTGCTGGCTTTTCCTAGTGCAGGTACCAAGTCCGGCTGTCCCGAGTTCCTATCGTTGGCTACGTTTGTCTTTTGTCTTATTCGTGTTTTTCTGTGTAGTTCCCTGGCAGATTGTGGCATTTAATTATAATTTGCAGCCATCGTGGGTGTTTCTTGTTATCAATTAGTTGCTATGAAAACTCTTTTTTTTCAATATTAACAAAACAAATTTTAGGAGATTGGAGTGAAGTGGTAAAATCCGAAATTTGCTTAATAAAAATGAAACTTAAACGACATGTGAAACTGAAAAACAAAAATATGATTAACCAATATTTCGACGGATTAAAGTTTTCATAAAGTTAAGACAAAACAAAAGTATATGAAAATGCGTATTTGAACGATGGTTAGTAAAATATGGCAACTAAAACAAAGAAAAGATTGATGCGCCGTGGGCCGAGAAATGTAATAATAGAAATCTTGAACACTTTCACATATTATCTATTTGAGGAAAAGAAAGGAAATGATTTGGAATTGCGCGAAATCAGTAATGTGGCGAGCTATCAAGAAATGAAACATTGGACGTATATTGGTGCGTGACCTTACTTTACTGATAAAACAGTTCTTTGATATTCAGTACTTTCCTGTGTTTAATTTTCGTTCGAAGTGAACTGCAGATGCTATGATCAACGGTTCGGAATTGATTGCCGTCCGGGCATTCTAGGTGTTTATTACGGAGTAAAAATGCTCTGCAAAATAGTTCCCAATCGGCCGCACGTTTAACCAACACCACGTTCAACGAATATCATAGATTATAATAAAGCCGTTGTTAGGTCTTCGTTTTGAATCTTCCCGTTTATGTTCGTCGTTCACTTATCTCTCAGTATTACTGCTTAAGTTTTCTTCATAGTAGGAGTATGGTTAACTTGCTTACATGTTTTAGATTTGTAGTTGAACACATTGCCATCCTTCGTTGTTTTAGCGTCAAACATGTTTATATTCAATGCTAACATTCCATATCAGTACCAACTAAACGCCGTCTTTCTAATTGCACTTCCAATAGCACATTCTTTGAAATTGTAATTGACGGCCATAAAAGATATTTCTGAGGTATTTAAAGCCAAGAAGTCTGTATCTTGTTGCTGGCGCGAAAGTCTTTTTTATTTGGAAACTATGAATATGTTAATTTTGGTACATTCTGTTGAAAACTAAGGAATATCTCCTTCTTGCAAAGCGCTGTCCTTTGCTGGTTTTGACTTTCCATTTATACCTCCCTCATATTAGTTATTTGTTCTCTATCAGTTTTTTCAACATCTTTGACTTTATGGTCTTCCAAATGGTTAGATTTCATCTGCACTGAAGAGACATAACGTGTCGAAATGGCCATATTACACTAAGTTTGTTATTAAGTTTTCTTAATCAATATTAGTTTAAAAAAAACAAAATGCTTAGTTTTAAAATTGACACAATGAGTATGCTGCTTGTTAACATTTTTAAGGGTTCTTCAGAGATATGAACTACGTTCAATCTAATACAGGAGAACAACAGTCCAATCCTCCGTCGTGATCAGTTTCTCTTTTTCTGCAATTTCTATCTTCTTCATTACACATTGGTTTTTTCTGACTCTGAACTCGACAGCATAGCAGCAACCTACGTTCTTGGAAATGGTAATGCAATGAACTGCACTGTATGCAGACAATGATTCAATTTCTTCTCCTTGATAACGGTTGACAGTAAATTTCTGATGACTAGATACATCAGAACCTGCAAAAAAATGACTGATAAATATGCCATAATTTGTGTAGTATAATTTACCATATATATTTGTGCAGATATTATAACTGTAAAAGTAAACTATTTTTTATATATTTTTGATATTTGTTTCATATTTTGTGGTTAAATCATGCTTAAAAAAACTTCAAAAAGTATCTGTTCACCTAAAAATCATGCAAAATGTGATAAGTTTAGATCATTTCAAGACTATGAAACATTTTATAATGTATTAAATAGACTAAAAAATCTCTAAAACCGTTTTTCTCCTGTTTGGGAAAATTTAGAAATAAAATGACTGCTAATAGTGAAAAATATAGAAGCAATTTCCTATATGTTTTGCTATAGGTAAAGTTATTAATTTTCTTCGATTTATTTCAGTATTTTCCCAAACTTCAGACATCGTTTTATTTGGTCAAATTATCATCTATGTGAACCACTGTAAGCATTTATATTGAACAAAAAGCCTGCATGAATTCTGGACTTGAGTGCATGATTTGCATTATTCTTAAAGGAACCTTTACTTAATACAGTATGCTTTAATTTCTGTTGTAACAGTGTATTCAGATGGAAACTTTTAAGATGAAAACGTGGAAAATTTAATCAATAGCTGTAGGACTTCATGTAAAAGTTGTAAGTGAAAGGAAAACAATTCCATATAAAATTGTGATAGCCACTACAGCAATACGATTCAACATCTAATTAAAGAAATTAGACTGTAAAACGCAATTTTCATCAATATGGTTCTAGTCAACTGTAGCTCTATGGAAAATAGTACGGATTACTGAAGTGCAGAAAAGCCAACTTTTGATAATAAAACAGTTTTTTTTTCGTATCTCAAACTTGGGGAATTAAATTTCATGCAAATAGGGATGAAAGATTTGGGCATAAACCAGGGTTAATAACTCAGTGATTACGACAACTAACAAAACAGGTGTCGTTATTTGATAGAATGGCTTAGTTTCTGCAGATTACACTCGACAAAACGTATGTGTCCTTGGTGCAGATCAAATCAAAACACAACTTATGTGTATTCGGTGCAGATTGGATCAAAATACAACTTTTGAGTCTTCGGTGCACATCAAATCAAAACACAACTTATTTGTCTTCGGTGTAGATCAAAAGAAAAAAAAACTCGGAAGACCATAAAGCGAAAGATGTTTAAAGCGGATTGAGAACAAGTAATCGAAAAGATTAAAATAAATTGTAAAAATCTAACAAGACGTACTGCTTCGAAATTAATCCTATGGTGATAAAATTACCTTTGGGGAAAATATGCATTCGAAAAGAGGGATTATTTTGAAATTTTCAAAAACTATATGAAATTTTACGGTATAGATGGTTACATTATAATTATGAGAATTGTGAGTCAGTGTGCAAGATTCTAATCCGTGATAGAGAATTACAAAAATTTGGCTCAAAATCAAGATTCTCAATCAAGATTCTGACTCTCGGGATAGTGATTAAATTATTATTTGCTTCAAATTCTTAATGATAGTAAACATTAATTTATTCACAATTGACAACGTGATTATTTGATAGTATGTAAATAAAAATCGTCATAACATTCAATATGGCTGACTAATTTAAGAAGATATTATGAAACACTCATCAAAATATTACCGCAACTTGTTGGGTAGGTCAAATACATTACTCATTTTTTTTATATACTTGCCTTTTAAAAATGATGAAAGTGTACCATACACCTCTACTTCACATATGGTTAAGATTCTAGTTCCTCTGTGTTGCAGTCTAACAAACTGTCCACGTGTATTGTTTGGACAACTTATTTTGGTGTTTTTTGTTGGCTTTTCTACATAGAACCGAAAGGTCACAATTCCAAGGTCAGTTGTGTTAAAAGTAAGAATATCTGCCAGTTTTGTTGGAGCAATGACATCAACATCAAAGTCTTAATACCTTTTATCTGAAATATACATTAAAAATTATTGGGTCAATTTTGTCCATTTTTAGATTCTTAGTTCTAAATTTATTTTAGAAATAATGTAGCCATATATATATATATATAAGTCAAAAACCGTTCATATTCTATAAAGGTATTGTTATATGAAATTATTTCAGTTGCATGTAAAAACCAGGAAACGAGTTTCGCTGAAATATGCCATTTCCTCTGAAAATTAAAGTGACTCTATCAGAATCTGAAAAATTCACATTCTTAATATAAGCACACATACAGAAAGATAACAGTATTTTTGAATCCTGGAATACGTCTTAAATTCTTGTAAGGGAGATAATCTGTTTTAATACAGTTTTGAAGGTTATTCTTGCACGAAATTGTCAGTTAGTCACAAGAATATCTTTTGCTGTAGCTTGGTATGGCATTGAATTCCCGAAAGATAGTCTCATTTAAACTATTGTTCGAATGAACTTAGTTTATTGGTGCCATGGAGACCTGTTTTTGTGTTCAAAATTGCATTTTTTGTTCTGACATTGCTTTGATTGATATGCAGAACGCATATAGGTATAGATTATTATCTTTAAAAATGGTATTTTGAAGCTCGTTCATAACAGAAATGCCATTTTCTTCAATTTTTAACCAAAATGACAATTTTCAATTATCAATATTTTCCCATCCACTGCTAGATGTCGAGCAACGCTACAATCATGTATGTATTTTGCCATTGTACTTGCACACGCTGTTTTCCTTTGCCCCACCCGAAGACTCATTTAAAATTACAAAATTAAAATGTCAAAATTTGAAAGTATAATATTGCATCTATAAGAGAAATTCTATCAAGAACAAATTCACCATTACTTCAATTATTTGAAAAATAAACCCCTCGGAACAAATAAAGCAATTCGTATTCATGTACATACTTTGGCATGATTTTCATAAATATCACTGTTTCGTGCGTTCTTGAATTCGTGGCTTCAAGTACATACATTAAAACTATAGGAATTAATGCATACCGTTCTAAATTTAATTTCGTGGTTTAAGCAAACTATGAATTCCATGAATTTCGGAACCCCACGGGCAACAGTACTTTTACAGTATTACATTGAAACCTACTGTTATTGTTATTATTACTCTGAAGTTTTTTGGTGCAAATTTCGAAAATGAAAAAAGAAAGGAAATGGAGTGAATGTCAATGAGACAACATCCCATCTCCTGGTTAAAACGACCCAAAACAAAGCATTGATTTTATGTATGGTAAATAGTCAAGAATATGGAAATAAATAGTCATGTATTTCAACCTTATCAGAAAAGATTATGACAAACCCAGAACAGATATTGACCATGTGTTTCTTAGTTTGTTGCAACGAATGCAAAAGGATAAACTATCCTTAATATTCAAGTTCTGTAATAATTTTATATTATAAGCATTTTGTTTAAAGATGACCAAGAATGAAATTATAGTCATTCAAGAAGAAAGCATCCCCCCATTGATCATCACGTGACTTCTTAGCACCACCCAAATGCATAGTAAACTTGTTACATTCCAATGCATATTATACTAACGCTATCGATTCCTTATAAAAATATGCCTAAATAGTAGAATTGTAATGTTAATGAGACTTTCTTACATGAAGAGTAATAATGTAAATCATTCATTATGTCCTTCTTGTATAAGTTATTTAAAACATATTTTGTGCAAAATAAACTTTTTAAAATAACTGGCATAAGACACAGTACTGAATTCGACATCACCGTTACCTATCAACGAGTAACTGTTCGTTATGAAATCTTATTTATGTTTCCTTTAATACCAATCGGTTAGTATCGAGTATAAAACTGCGCATCATATTTGCGCATCTAACAAAATGGAATTCACTATGGAAATATTAGATATATGATTTTCGATGCCTTAGAACAGTTAAATTTGATGAAATATGCAACTTTATTTGGTAACAATGCAGGATATTGCATGTTTTCAGCAAACTCCTGTTCTATTTAGGAGAGATAATATGCATAGAAATAACAAAATACCGAAGTAAGTTACAACCGAACCATCAAACCAAAACTAATAATCCAAGGCCAATGGCGACATCGGAAACGACAAACAAACAGAGACACAACACGTGCACGGCACAATCAAGAAGAAAATGAAGAAACACACACACAAAGATGAACAACACTGACCAAATAAAAAAACCATGAGTGAGATCAGGTGCACCGGTAGAGTAAGCATCTCCTGTTTCTTATAAGACACTCGCCTTCTTGAACATGTCAAATCCGGTAGTTAATACAAAACCGAATATACTGTAAATTTGCGTTCTGCATATTGCCATTTCGACAACTTATGTCTCTTCATTCATATCATTGCAGATAAAATCTAAGCATTTCGAGATCATAAAATCAAAGATGATTAAAAACTGATAAAGAACACATAACCAAATATGATCTGAATCGAATGCAAAAGTCAGCTTAGAGATTGCATGAGGGAGATTCTCCTTAGATTTCAATAAAATTTACAAAAAATTAGATATTGTAAGTTTCCTAATAAAATCGGCTTCCGGGTCAGCACCGAAGTCCTGACTACTGGACTTGTGAATTCCCTCAGGGACTAACAGTCTACCAGCATTGGCATCACCCCAGTGGTAACGAATAACAAAATACCGGTGCTACTGTGAATTTAGATATTGCTAGTTTCCAAAAAGAGAAAAGAAAAAAAATAAAATCGGCTTTCGGTCAACACCAAAGTCCTGACTACTGGGCTGGTGAGAATAGGGAAAAACCAAGTTTTCGCCATTTTTTCAAAAATAAAGCGATACGGAGTAAACGTATATGGGACAAAATCTTTATAAATGCATGGTAAAATTAAGCAAATGGAACAACGATTTAAATCCATATTTTTTTTCATGCAAATCAAATGCAATTATGTTAGTTAATTATTTACCAAATTTTAAAAAATTCTGATGTAAGTAAAATGAATTAAAAAAAACACATTTGCTAAAATTCGCAAATTTGCCCTATCATTTCATTGAAGAGACATAAGTTGTCAAAATGCGCATATGCAGAAACTTAATTCAAAGTAACTTTGGTATTTTATTATATATTGCCACTGGGTCGATACCTCTGCTGGTGGACTGTTAGTCCCCAAGGGTATTCATCAACCAATTAGTATTGCTTCGGTGCTGGCTCGAAAACCGATTTTATTTTAAGATTTACAATATCCAAATTGAAGAAAATTTTGTTCAAAACTAAGGAGTATCTCCCTCTTGCATAGCTCTATCCTTAGCTAATTCTGGCTTTTCTATTTAGATCCTCTTGGCAATTTGTTCTCTATCAGGTTTTACACGTATTTCGATTTTATGGATTTCTATGTGAAAAACAAAATGGTCACCCTATCGCACGGTGTAAATATTGACAAATTTAAATATTGTATTTTGCATTTAGGCCACTTGCAATAATCCATTTCCTAACTATGATTTGTGGTATATGTACCAATTTGAAGTAAAACAGCTTCTTGTCAATAAGTTACATTTCCGAATCCTTACGTGTCTGGCTTTGATATAAGTTCACTCAAATGTGTGTTTTTTTCACTTTGCAAATATCAAGAAGTATTGCAGTTTCAATTCTAAGTTTCGTAGTTCGGAACACGACAGTCTTCAACATAATCACTGTTTTGATTAATTCAATTATAAGAAATTAAGTCACAGAGAATAAAATTTTCTTAAAGAGGTCGTAAGGTGAAGCTAGAAAACTCTGCTGTAATTTTCACGATTTTTCAAATTGAAGAAATGTCGGCAAAAGGCTCTCTTAGAACTTTTTTCTTTATATAATATGGAGAAATTGTTACTATTTTCACAAGAAAGGAAAATCTACAATGTATATTTGCTTGATGAGCTAAAATCACCCCCGGAAGCCTTTGATGACATTAAAATTGGCTGATATGAATACTATCATTACATACTAAAATTATATTGCATACTAAACAACGGCAGTTGAATACCGAAGGAACAAAGCACAGGATTATACAAATCAAAGTCCAAAGACAAAGCAAAAGCAAGAACACCAGAAGACGGAAGACCAAAGACACAACATGCCCACAAAACACACGAACATTACATATGCAACACAAAAAACTAAAGCACTAACAGTGTGAACTCTCAAAAAACAAGCGTGACATCAGGTGCTCCGGAAGG
>MJUU01016328.1:2948-34534 GCA_002080025.1 Modiolus philippinarum | reverse complement strand
TTTCGAGATCGAGTTGGCACATCCCTACCCACAAATATTCCAAGTAAACCCCCCCCCGGACTATACTAGTGCGACAATGGGAATGATACAAATCAATATCACTTTATTCAAATACTTATGACCCATTCCGGTTGTAGTACATTCCATAAGAACATAAGATAACATAAAAGAATTAATATTTAAAAAATAAAACAGTTATGTGACTCCTCACCTCAGTTCTAATGACTGTTGTAAAAAAGAAGCGACTATATAATATAAGTATCAAAATTGATACAAGCAGAGATAATTTCAGGAGTTTATCCCCGTCTTATAGAACAAAATAGAACAAACCTTTCAACTGTCAGTCGACCCAGCCCCCCCCCCCTTTTCTGAAAAAATAATAATTTAATGGCCAACCACAAAACTCTTTAAACATGTTTTTTTTTCAACCTAAAATAACTTGTGAAATCCAACCAACAAAGTTCAACCTACGAGCCCTTCAACCTAGTCAAAATCACCGAGTTAAATGAAGCAAACTTTCAATCGTCCTTGGTGGTATCTCCAAAAATAAATGGAATACCATCGGTCGATGTTGGTATGATGTAAAAGAAATGTATAATTTATCCATATTCTAGAGGAATATCTTAAGATATGAAAAATTTGCCTCTTAAGCCTTTAGAGATTTATCAGTTTTGTCGTTTTCTAAGAATATTTTAAAATATTAATACTTTGTCTATGTAACAGAGATTTGCTAACCTGCTATTTTCGTCATGTTTCACACACTTATGTACTTATTCAGAATACGTCAGAAAGCCGTTCCATTTATCGGAAAAAAATATTTTATTTTGATCGTAATGGAAGTCAAACTTTTTAACAAGAATAAACTTTTATAAAAACTTCGGTAAAAACTTGGACAATTTAATATTCTGTCTACAACAAGATACAAAAGAAATCACGTGCACGTTCTAATTATGGTTTCTCACTTCAGTGCAGGCCCCACCTTTTTGTTATCGACAAGCCAATGAAAGTAAACGTTACATTTTTGCTTACAAACAATTTGTTGAAACTTTCTCAACGAACATCCCAGCGCTAAGCTTGATTGCAGTTCATTGTAAATAAGGTAAAATACTTGTTTGTTTTCTTTGCTGATATCATTGCAGATAAAACGTTTGAATGAATGTGGAGCAGGAGTATATTTGTTGCACATGTTGATTTCAATATTAAGGCGACAGTTTTAATAAAAAATTAGAATTGCAAATCAAAAATCGTGAATTTACATTTAATAACAAGGACAGTTTTTAATAAATTATTAAACGTTGCAATCATAGTCATCCAAACATTTGATACAAATTGACCATAGAATTCCCATTACATGTGCTACAGTTAATCAATGACGCATAGACTGATGTTTGATTGGTGAGCATTAACTTAAACATTGTTTATTAAAATTAATGTGGAATTGCGGAAACAGTTTCTGTAAATTCTATTCTTCCAAAAATGGCCACTTCAAACGTAAGAAAAGCTTACGTGCACATGTATTTTCTCGGTTAATGAACAATCAAAAATTGTTTATTTTTATGAATCAGCAACGGTATCCCTGACAAAACATCACAAATTGTGTGAGGTCACAACTGAAAGTATGTAAAAAGGTTCCTCACTGTATTGAAGACCATATGGTACCCCTAGATGTTTTGTTTTTTGTCGTTGTAACTTGGATATGGGATGTTGTCTCATTGACATTTACCCCATTTATTTTCTTTTCATACCGACTTGATTTCTGCAATAAAAGATTTTCCGGGACACTGATAATCATATTTATAGAAAAAATAGTTAATTACATTCAACATTGTGCATTTTGTTCTGAGAAAGTGCATTCTATTCTCAATCGAAGATTTTCACACTTTACATCACTTCGTAGGTACTAAAATTTTAGCAATCCCAAAGAGGCGAACTCGGGGCACAAATTTAGACAAATAAAAAGTATCTTCAGCAGTAACTCTTCATGCTATCGGTATCATCATCTTACGTCGTCCGAATTGTCCAAAATTTGACAGTCACTGCAGTTTTATGTCATTCTGCTTGCTAAAATTTTAGCGAAATATCGGAAAAACTATGTTTGAGAATAGAATGCACATTCTAAAATATAAATTGCACTCTGTTATTCAGGTAAAAAAATCTTCTCTTTCTTTTCTGCGCTCAACTCGAGAAAAAAACGGAATTTCTTACAATCATGAAAGATAACCGATCTCTGGAATGCTATAATCCAAAAGACTTATGACAGTGACAGCAACGTAGGAAAAGAAACACACACACACACACACACAACACACACACACACAACAAAGGTAACACATGAGTACAGCAAAGAGAAAACAAAAAAACTACAGACCAAATCATAAATTATGGGGGAGATCAGCTCTTCGGCACCTATGTTTTTATTAGACACGCATCATATTAAACATGTCAATTTCTAACTTGTAGAACAAATCTATATGTACACAGAAGTGTAACAGTGTGATAATTCATACAGAATAAAGACAGAACTGACACCGAAAGGAGGAAGGTAAATTTTCTATGTTTACGGAAGTGTACCAGAGTGATAATTCAAAGTAAATATTTTTAGATTTTATACAAAGAACTGAACCCATATGTTGGGATGGGGTAAGTCAATTTCTAATGAGGGCAGAAAAAATACAATGGCTTCTCAAGAAATCTTTTGCAACCTGCAGAATAGTCTGTACACAAAGGTGCACCGGTGTAATAAATCATATAGATAGAGGCACAGTTGTTTTATTTCATACCGAGAGCCGACATCGATGTTTATACATATAGACTGTTCAATAGGTTTGAAATCATATTTCAACAAGCCATAACATTTTGACATTCACCAAAGGGAAATGGACAAACCACCAGGGTATAATATGTAATTAAGTGCCTGTATTTTGTATGAATTATCACTCTCGTACACTTCTGTGTCCATCTTTACTGTTCAAAGCAGGTTGCAAATCACATTTCAACAATCCTTTGCATTTTAACCTATCCCCAAGGAAAATTGATCCCCCATTCAGTGACAGTTCTGGGTATAATATCTGTAAATATGACTCTATTTGGTGTCATTCATCACTCTGGTTCACTTCTGTGTAAATGTATACTGTTCTGCCGTTCGGAAAAAACACACAATGACATTTCAAAAAGTCTAGAGACAAGGCAAAAGCAAGAGCACAAGAAGACGGATGAAAAAAAGACACTACAAAAATTATATTTCAAATCACATTTCATCAATAATCCATGGTATTTTGACCTACTCCCTGAGAAATTGATCACCCTTCACTCAGTGACAGTTCAGGGTAAAATATCTATAAATATGTCTCCAATTGTTATCAATTATCCTGGTACATTTCTGTGCAAATCTATACTGTAGTGCACTATATGATTATTACCTGTACTAACGAACAAAGTCCATATAGAACACACAAAAATAATTGGCCATTCATGATAATTTCCCATTTTGGTTTTACTAATTTCGTAATAGTAATGAACTTTTAACTAGTTGGAGGTAAATTTATACAATATTTCTGCATTTCTGTTGAAATACTTTGTTTTAAGCAGGAGCAATATATTATGTAATTTCTAAAATATTCATGAAATGATATTTGATACTTACTTCATGCATTTCATTTTTGTAGTTATGAAAATTGGCATATGCTTGGACGCAGCTTAAAATAACTCTTGTCGCAATGCAAAATCATACCAATATTATTTATTTTAACTTACATCACTTACCTCACTTCATGCAATAACATTTTGATTTATAACAGAAGAAATCCGATGTTCATTTTACGCATTTGAATTAAATACAAGAAAGTGTATTTTCTCATCAAACTTTGCAGAATATGACCTTAAAAAACAACCCCCAAATTCTAACACGAGACCCTCCGGGACGCGCTGTACCTAGAAGATGAATGATACTCTGTTCAAGCACACGTCAATGGAAACAATTTCTCTCCACCTTAGTTAGAACAGTTACCTGGAGATCCTTTTGGCTGAGTCCAGGAAGACAAAAATGATTGCAGTTTTGGCAGTCTTTTGTATTTATACCAGAACGTATATGGTCAGCAAAACGAGCATGAAATCAGCGGCTTTTCATCTCAACGTATAGCATGGAGCATTGCTAACAGATAATCGTGTACACAATATTTTCTGTAATACAGGTAAAAGTGTTATGAATTGTCAACTCATTGTCTGGACCATGAACTTCTCATGTTTATAATATAAAAAAGGTCTGGCTCTATTGTGTCCTCCATTTCTCCGATAGTCAGCAATAACTCTTCTAGGTTTGAGAGCACTGCCAATTATTTGTTTTCAAATAGTTTTGTCCCTTCTTTATGCTGTAAGGAGACGATAAGGAAACAATTTAGCCTTCAAGGGGTCCTTATTGACTATTTGCTAAAATTTATTTAGCAAAATGATTCTTATGGCGACGGTATGGGGATGGCAATTAAGAACCGATTGTGTGATAAGATATAAACCAAGGCTTAGGACATTTGTGACCTATTTTGCTAAATTTCACTTGTAGTTTCTTGAATGGAGATCTTTTCATCTGTTTTCTATAAGGTCCAACGTTAAAGAACATTTCCGTTGTCGCCCATCCTGGATGAAATACTGACCTGCCGCATAAGATGATTATTGAATGAGTTTCTATAGGGTTTAAAGTTAAACTATGTTCCCTGCTGGTGGCAATCTCGAATGAAGTGTTATCCTGCGTATTAAAATTTATCAGGTGGAACGAAATAACGATCTTTTCGACTAAGTTTTCTCCTAATTGCGCTATTAAGAGAAGAATATCTTTGAAAAATTTTCCATAGGGTCCAATGTCTAGCTTTTTGACTTTGTATGTTTTCTGTTGGTAACTATCTTGGATGAGGTACGAACCTGTCGAATATCTTTTTACGAGAAACAATCTATTGACCATTGTGACGATGTTTTGTTCTGATTGGACTTTCAATGTCTGAGAAGCAGATCTTTAAATGATTTCCATAGGGTCCAAACTGAAACTACGTTCCACGGTAACAGCAATTTTGAATGAGGTCCAGACTTGCCCAAGGACTATTGTCACCACTTTTCGAATTAACCATGTCATTTTAGAGAGCTTTGATGGAAGGTTGGCGATTTACGACGGTCGCAAAATGATGGAAAAGCTAACTGTTATAGTCATTTGAGCTACTACTCGACAAAAAAAACTAATACGAAGGAACATTCTTTCATTACTTTTTTCGGAAGTTCCTGCTTATTTCAAAATTACGTCCTTAAAGGTGACACCAACAAGGCTTTCATTAAACGACATTTACTTGAATTTGCATGGCATATCTACCGAGTAAATTTTCTTGTGTGTTTTGTAACATGTACTTCCCGGCTAATTTTGTAAAATAATAGGGTCATTTTTAAGTGTAAGATACTACACAACGAAAGAAACGATACACATTTAATTTTGTTAATATTTTTTTTTATTTCGCAATTTGAAGTTTTAATTGTAGTGTATTAATATATTCAACACCAAGCTCATCTGTTTATTCTAGTTTTAAATCAATTTTGGAACGGATACAATCGAAATGGTAGTTTTTCGCTCGATGATCGAGTCCGCCGCTAACTAATGGATGCTTTAAATTGCTTGATGTCAATTAGTAGAACCCTTCAATTGGTTAACAATTTGCCATCTTAAAAAGTGAAAAAACAATGTCTCATTTCGTACCCCGTTCAATCCAAAATCAACGTGTTCGATGAATTGGCGCGGTCAGAGTTTTGATCTTGATTTTTGTCCTCGCAATTCATTGTTATGTGAAGAGAAGAACAAACTAGGGAGTATTGATTAATTTTAAGCAACCATGTTCATCAAATGATAAATCACATGGCGGCAAGTCCCGTGAGATATAGCAATGTCGAGATCGCTTAGCACGCATTTTACACTTATGAGAACGGTAGTTGAAAACGGAAAAAGGGCTTAAGGTATTCATTATCGATACAGCAACAGAGATATGAAGTGAGCCGATCTGAAAATGTGATTGTTTAGTGAAACTTAAATGTTGAAAAATCACTACTTACGTCTGCAAAGGAAATTCCGGATAATAACCTTGACCGTGACCGGGGTCGTTAAGGATTGTAAGAGGCATTTTTGGGCATAATTGTAATTTTACATGCAAAAAATACATGTAATCTTTCAGTCTGTTTTCTGCTAGAACGTAAAATAATATTTCTGATAAAATATGTGTATCGTTTCTTTTGTTGTGTAGTATATAAAAATATATGTATGTATATAACGCTAGTTGTGATTGCGTGCCGTTTTATTTTTTGTTGGAAAACCCATGATCGTCCACGGGAACCAGTGGAAACGTTGTGTTTTCAGACACATAACCGACATCCGATGAATATAAAATCTAACGCTCTGCCGGAAAGTCCGATTTGTGACAAATCTTAAAATGCGGTGTGGTTGGGTCTTAATTTAAATTATAAATGTATAAATTAACATCATCATATGTTTATTAAAAAAGAACGACAGTTCCCTACAACCTACCTGGCCTTATAGTACTAAGCTGTCATATATTGAATTATTGTTCATTTTATATTCTGAGGTATTTTTTGCCACTGTGTAAAAATTGTATCAAATATCAAAGGCTCTTAAGAAATGCTGCTCTAAAGGTAAGATTAAGAAGGATAAAGTGTTGCATGATGTAGATTTATAATTTAATAATTTAAAGTCTATAGAAATTTTCTGAATAAGGAGGTATCATTTTCATCGTAAATTGATATAGCTGAAGTCATATATAATCGTATTACAAAGTCAAAATAATTTGCAGTAATATGATGAGGATTTCTTGAATCTTCAGTCTTCTTTGCTAAGGTTTCTAATTTCCCATGTAGATATTGGTAGAAAAAAAACTCGTTACCAAACTAATAAAAATTTTTCGATTTAACAATAATCAGTCAAAAAATTCATTCTGGTAAATTATCTCCTTTCTTAATATGCAAACTAAGCCGGATTGATCTTCATAAGCCATTTTTTGAAACACGCTTTCTGTAAATTGTGCGTAATAATGGGTGAATTTTTAGCTAGTTTGGCCATATAAATCCAATAGGAACGATGCAACGACATATTCAAAGTCAAAGTAAACAACGAGACTGCTATTGTACGTTAACGTTTTTATGGATGGCATTAATGTGTTCACCAGAATCACACATTATTAACATATAGACTATGAAATATTATCAAAAGACGAAAACTTATGGGACGTACACAATTCCTGTACAAAAAATATCCAAGGGTTTATTCTTGAATAGGGAAATATGAAATAATCGATTCAAAAGATGATCAAGAATATACCTTTGGTTAGGTATCAAAGTGGGTTGATTATTTTAATCCACTACCTAGACATTCACAGGGTTCAATGTATCTCAGTATCGTAAATTATATGAAATAATTTGGAATCTTCTGTCATTTCGATATCCTTATATAATTTAAATGGTATGGTAGTCGATTATTAACTGTAAAACTTAATACAATACCATGTAAAGAATCGTTCAAAAACCGATAAAGGTTACCTTTTTTGCGTACCTCTCTGTGTAAGTTATATGTATAACATTTATAGGAAAATATTTACACCGGAAAATCTAGCAGTGTCGAGGTTGATTTGAACCCAAACCTGTTCGGCACCATCTGCCTAGCAGTTTTAAGTCCGTCACAAACTTCAAACCACCAAACCGCCTCTACAAAGGCGCTAGTGTATTTGTGTCTATGTGGGGGAAAGTGAAGATATACAAGGTAGGATAGAAAACTGAGGGATACAAGAATACTTGCATCGGTAATGATATAAGTTTACGATAGATCACAGTTGTGAAAGCAGCTCTTTATACAAAATGAGGTGTGCATGTATTTGAATGGTAAGGTTAGCTGCAAAGGTAGAAATGTATATTTTGAATACAAACCGCGAAGACTAACTATCGTAAACTTCAAAATCAATGATTTTTCAAAGGTGTAAAATCTGAGTACAAATGGAACAAAAAGGTATGGATGACAAGTCTTTGTTGAACTGATTCCATCTCTTGACAAGCAACAGAGAAAAACAAGAACATGAGACAGCTACAAGCACGGAAATAAAAAGACGACATTAAAAACTGAGGCACTCATAGTGTGAACTCCCATGAAATGATGATCAATAAAGTTTCTAAATTATTAAAAAAGTATTGCCTTATTTTTCATCTTGCCCTATTACTTTATGGCTCTCTTGTATTAAGTAACGATCGTAACAAGCATATATAAACAGCTGCAAAGATACATATTTTTGTCAAAAAACGAAGACTTGCAGTACTATTTGTAATACTTGTTTTACAAATGACTTGTTGTCCATAATTTTGTAATCATTCATTTAATTTAAAATGTGTAAAAGGCGTTTTGTGCTCTTGATTTATGTATTCTTATTTTCAATTTCATTGATTTCACTGAGTATGATATCAGATGTTTTAAAGTGAAAAAAAAATGTAAGATATTTTGCCTCCCTTATCGAAATTTTCCATAATGAGTACTTTCTTCTGACAATATTCAATAGATTATTTGATTCTAATACTGCTGATGAGAGATTACTCAATGAAACACATGTCCAGGAGAACAAAATTTTATGTTTATTCCTTGACTTTGGGTTTTCTATATTGAATAATTTTATTTGAAACTTTAAACCACTTCAAAACCATTAATATTTGCCGTTTTGAATTTTTATTGTATCTATCGTTGTGATTCATTATGAGCAAGCAAGCATACATTTCAGGATAATGGTACATTACATTTAAGAGTATGTAGTCAACCAACTGCTAGTTCTTCTAGTATTAATTCTTCTGTAGTGCGAAACCCCGAGGGAATCCCGGGATATAGAAATAGGACCTAGTATCTCCGGCTTGCGGGGTATAACCCCTCCTAAACGGGGCTGACCCCGAGGGAATCCTGGGATATAGAAATAGGACCCATTCCGTGGTTGTATGGGATTAAAAAATACACAACCCATCTTTCGGATGGGATGTAAACTCAGGTCCACGTGTTGGAAGAAATGCCACGCTTCCTGCACGTAAAAGAACCCTTGTAGCAAGCTCTTTTTGAGTGGTCCGTAGGTGATCGGCTACAAGGCTAAATTCCCCGCCCCTTTCGATTTCACCCTATTATTCAAGTGGCAGTCAGAATTTCCCGTCCCACGATCCTTTCCATACCCCAAAGTGATTATTTATTAGCAAACTTGTTTTCGTCTTGATATAGCTGAAATATTGCTCAGTAGACGTTAAACAATATTCAATCAATCAATTAATCAATCAATCTGTAGTGCGACAGTGTTTTACCAGCAGACCATGCTCCTTGAGCTAGCCGGCCGTTAAGTGACCAGCACTCCTTGACCCATCTTTCAAAAGTACGTTTTTTTCATTTTCCTTTTTCAAGATTGTGGTCATGGAAATAGCGGTCAGCCTGTTTTGGGTTTTATTCGTGTGTCTATTATACTATAGGGGAACGGGACAGAGAAAGAGGTAGTTTGGGTACCCATAATCCGGTTTAACCCTACCGCTATCTTTTGCTAGTACCAGTACCAAGTCCGACTGTCACGTTATTGTAGTAGTTTAAGTTTATCCTTCTTTTTCTTGTGCGGTTCCTTGGTACTTTGTGGCATTTGACTGTGTTTTTGACCATGTTCCTGTTATTCTTTTTTTTTCTATTGAAAATAATAAAAGAAAAAAACAACCAGGAAGCAGTTAGTCTTTAATAAAATACTTAAGGAAGAAGGAAGTCTACACTTAACCCTTACTAACATTGTACGATGTAGTGATGAAAATTTAGATTAGAAATCTGATGACAAAGATTATCTTTACAATACAATAGAAAACAACGTCAGTTTATCCCATTTTAGTCTTAAAATAACAAAAAAGAATTTTTTGCTATACTTTGCGTCTCTGTTAGCTTCCCCATAATGTTTTATATAAGTTGTGTAATGCTTTGAATAGAAGACTTTATGTACTCGACGTTGATTAATTTATAAATGTCTGTTAAACTGTTTAACTTTATGTGTGAAATTGTTGGGTCTAACAAAGTTGTGAAAATCAGAAGATTTTTTCTTGATGTTTTGAACTATGTATTGAACGGTCATGAGGAATGCTCCATCATTATAAGTGGCAGTAAGCGAGAAGGCCTGGATATGCCCGGTAGTGATGTAGATATAATGATAGTGTTAAGAGATTTTCCTGTATATAATGAAAACGAACGTGGAACACCTCTTACACAAAAATTTTTAGTAGCAGAGAAACATAACGCGTCTGTGGGGTTTGCTTTATTAAGAGTACCAAGTGGATGCTTTAATACCGACATGGTCGAAGAAGTAGATGGCAAATTATATTTGTTAAATGAGAAATTTAAGGTAGTAGACCTAGGTTAAGGGACATAACTCTTAAAAATCATAGGTGAGTTTGTTGAAATCATTTTCATAAACAGATTCTAAGCCTCTGAGTAACATAGATGATTTTTTATTCTTTTTCACGTCAATGCTTAAAAAGCATTGATGAAACTAACTATTTCAAACGTCTTACTGATTTAAAGAGTTATCTCCCTTAACCTAGGTCTACTACCTTGAATTATTTTGTAAAACAAGGATCCTCAAAAGCGAGGCATTCGATTTACATGGACCTTGCCTTGTTCCATCTTTGCATGATTTTGATTTTGCATATTGTGTAAAAGGAGAAAATTGGCTATCAGTTGCAACTCGTTGGATTCAACGACCTCGATCTTTCGGCTGGCCTTATGAAGAATTAGTTCTTAATACATTAAAGAAAGGAATAATTTTTGTTCCCATTGGCAGAAAATTTGGTTCGGAAAAAGAGAATCCTCTGGAATGGAGGCTTTCGTTTTCTGAGGCAGAGATATTATTGGTACAATCGTTCAATCACACACAATTATTAACATTTGCTATGTTGAAAATTTGTTTGAAGGAAATATTGAAGGCTAGAGAATGCGGAACCGTTTTGTGTTCATATCACATGAAAACTCTACTGTTTTGGGTGATTGAGGAACTGGTTTTTCGTGAATGGAGTCCTGAGAATTTGGTACATATTTCAGGAGTTTTTGTCGTCAATGTTGGATTGTAATCATCACGAAAAGTCCATGCGACAACACCTGAAACTCTGTAGATATAGTCATACACCGTCTTTAGTCATTTTATGTAAAACTTCATTGCAGTATTAAATGACAATCCCAATTATATTCATGCAGGGCATATAAAAAGAAAATTTGCTCGAAATTTTAATCACAATAACAATAATTATTACACAATGCTTAAAATATAATTTAGGCCTTTGTCGAGTTGCTTTTGTATGTTCTGATAGGATTGTACGAAATGAACTTAGTTCAGACTTTAAGGCATAGGATAGTACGAAATGAAATTAGCTCAGACTTTAAGGTATAGGATTGTACGAAATGAACTTAGTTCAGACTTTAAGGTATAGGATTGTACGATTGAACTTAGCCCAGACTTTAAGGTATAGGATTGTACGAAATGAACTTAGCTCAGACTTTAGGGTATAGGATTGTACGAAATGAACTTAGCTCAGACTTTAAGGTATTAGATTGTTCGAAATGAACTTAGTTCAGACTTTAAGGTATAGGATTGTACGAAATGTACTTAGTTCAAACTTTGAGGTAAAGATTGTACGATTGAACTTAGCTAAGACTTTAAGGAATAGGATTGTACGAAATGAACTTAGTTGAGACTTTAAGGTATAGGATTGTACGAAATGAACTTAGCTCAGACTTTAAGGTATAGGATTATACGAAATGAACTTAGTTCAGACTTTAAGGTATAGGATTGTACGAAATGAACTTTGCTCAGACTTTAAGGTATAGGATTGTACGAAATGAACTTATCTCAGACTTTAGGGTATAGGATTGTACGAAATGAACTTAGCTAAGACTTTAAGGAATAGGATTGTACGAAATGAACTTAGCTCAGACTTTAAGACATAGTATTGTACGAAATGAACTTAGATCAGACTTTAAGGTATAGGATTGTACGACTGAACTAAGCTCAGACTTTAAGGTATAGGATTGTACGAAATGAACGTAGTTCAGACTTTAAGGTATACGATTGTACGAAATGAACTTAGCTCAGACTTTAAGGTATAGGATTGTAAGAAATGAACATAGCTCAATTTAAAATCAATCGTCAGGTATTGTTGATAAAGAATCTCCCATGGAATGTATCAATGTAGTTGTTGCCATTCGAGATAGCTAATTTTAGAGGCACAAGTAAACACGCCACATTATTAAAAGTACAAATGCTATACCATTTCTAGCAGATTTCAATAAGTGATTATTTCACATTAAGTACCTTTCTTATTCAAATTCTGAAAATTTCTCGCACTAAGACGTAGCTTAAAGTGTGTTTGTATAGAATCTAAGAGCCTTCATTGATGTAGTTTTCTAAGTCTAGTGCGACAAAATTTCGTGACGTACGTAACGGACAATACTAAAGAATACAATAAATTTTCCATCCATGCTACGCATGGGGGAGACATAAGAATATCAGTTTTTGTACTGGGTGACCTTTGGTACAATCTATTTAATTGTCATACTGATTAATTGGAACAACACGTTTTAATAGTTCCGAAAATAAATGTTTTCATTAAGTGCATGCTAGAGTCTGACTTAAACACAGTTTAAGCGTCAGAAGGTCTCCTTCTCGGGCTGTGACGCATCATAATTTTGGTTTTCCGTTCAATTGCCACATAGTTAAAGGTTATTAGGCCGAAAAGTTTAGCCATACATTTTTGTCCCTCTTTCTGATTTTTAGTTGTTTCTGTTTTGTATACTTTGACCTATTTACCTCTGAATTGTTGCAAATTTTACTATTTTTATGTTGTTTATAAATGATGTTTTTAATTTGTTTTTCTATGTTGTCGCTCTATTCTAGTTGACACTTTGACATATCATGTCTAAAAGGAAAACAAGCCAACCATTAGATCAAATCTCTATCCCGTGTTATCTGTTCACACTTCCAATGAAGATTATTGAGTTTTCTAAAACAAACATCTCATGTTTTATTTCTATTAAGTTGAAGCCTAAATAAATATCCAAGTACAATCTATTTCTATAAACGTGGTATCACTAGTTAGCCGACTTATCTAAATGATATGAGTTACCATGTTTAATTTCTAACCGCGTATGCTGTCTTGGCCTATCTGTCATATTTTCCTATGTGTTGAAAAAAATCGGAGCACTAAAATGACAGCCTTGTCGAATAGTCCGTTGTATTTGATATAACACCTAGCGATTATTATTATTGATAAAAAAGACTTTTTATACAATTCTAAAGCATGAAAATTTTTGAACATATTTCCATGGAGATATGAATAGCATAATTTTAATACAATCTCATTTATTCAATAGGATTAGATTTACCATAGCATATGTCCACATCAATTGCTCATAGGTTTTTAAATTGTATCCCCTCTGTCATTTCGGAAGGAGAGGTTTCTCCCAAAACGTCAAATTGTTTACCACCTCACAGGGAAACATATACGACTTGACAAAAAAAAAATACCTTGTTACTCCAAAATCCAGTGTACTTATTTTTCATAAACTCTTTTGCATTTACTTCAGTTTTCTGGGTTGTTTACGAACTAGTTAGACCTCGTATTGATTAAGGTAGTAGACCTAGGTTAAGGGAGATAACTCTTTAAATCAGTTAGACGTTTGAAATAGTTAGTTTCATCAATGCTTTTTAAGCATTGACGTGAAAAAGAATAAAAAATCATCTATGTTACTCAGAGGCTTAGAATCTGTTTATGAAAATGATTTCAACAAACTCACCTGTGATTTTTAAGAGTTATGTCCCTTAAACTAGGTCTACTACCTTAAGCGTGATATATTATAACTGCTACATCGTGCTATTGATTTATATTGCAATGTGTATTTGGCATTAGTTTTGATTATGTAAAAAAAATATCATAACTTCAGGTTATGAAGTTATTGAATTACATGAAATGATATGTAAGATTAAATGTCAAATTAAATAAAGGAATAATTTAGAGATAATAAAAATAAACATAATTGGAAAATACTACGCTTATCTTTATGATTATATAAAAATATAGCTAAATTTGAAGAAATATAATATCTGTGCACTGCAAAATACAAAGATAATTTCATATTATATGAGCAGACTAAGGCAAAATATACTGACTTAATCTTTAACTGGTATTTTCAATTTCAAATATACATATAAAATAGTTGATAACAAAATAAAAAAAAATCATTCCATTCAATATTTGCCTACGGAAAATGTAAAATGAAGAAAATTTAAAAGAAGTTAAGGTTCATGAAGGAGGTCAAGGGTCATGATGTCTATGAAACTGGGAATCTGTCTTTTTTTTTCGCATGCTAACATTGATTCGTAGGTTGTATAATGGAGTCAGTTTTTATCTTCATTTCACCAAATCGGTGGAGTTTTGTCAGACCCTCATGTTAATAATAGTTTCACTACATTTTCTATATAACATATTTAATACGAAGAATAACATTGTAAATAAACCATTGTATGAGCGTTCTAAAGTGCTTAACGATTGATTTTCGATTGATTGATTAGTTAGAGTTTAACGTCCAATGAGCAATATTTCAGCTATATCAGGACGAGAACAAGTTAATCAATTCAAAAAATTGAAAGTATAAGAAGAAAGAAATAAAGGTGGAAGGGACAACCTTGGCAACGACTTTTGACTGCCACTGGAAAATTGGAGAAATGGGTAGGGGCAGGAAATTTAGCCTTCCATACGACACCCAGTGCTTCTGCTCTCTTTAGAGAAATATAGAAGGGGTCTTTATACTGCATGGAGCGTGGCGTTTCTCCACACAGTATTGCTACAATGGTTCGCGGTCAGGCTTTCCGTATTATGACCTGACTACCCCGCATAGACAGGGCATTCCCCTATCCACCACCTGGGGACGCGCCCGGCAGCTCTGTAGCCGAAGCCCCTGAAAACCGATTCAGGAGCCGGGATTGATTTTCGAATATGAGGGAAAAATTTTCGATTTACTTAACATGAATGCAACAAATTGCATGTGATAAACCCAAACGAATAACAAAATACTGAAGTTATTGTGAATTTAGTTTGCTCATATGCGCATTTCAACAACACACGTCTCTTCAGTGCAGATCAAACCAAAACATTTGGAAATCAATCAATTGGAATACGTGGTAAGCCTGATAGAGAACAAATAACCAAGAAAGTAAATAGAAAAGCCTAAATAAACTACGGACATAGCTATGCAGGCGATAGATAATCAATAGTTTTGAACAGAATTTTATTAAATTTATATATTCCAAGTTTTCAAATGAAATCGGTTTTCGGGCCAACACCGAAGTACTGGTTACTGGGTTGGTGAATACCATCGGGGACCAAAAGTCAACCAGCAAAAGCATCCGCCCAGTGGTAACAAATAACAAAATACTTGAACTTTAGTTTCTGCATATGAGCATTTTGACAATTCATGTCTCTTCTGTACATGTTTCTTCTATTCAGTCTCTTAAATGTCTATAAGAAAGCACGTTTCTCATAGACAATGCTGCTAGTTCAAAAGGGCCGTCCAGTAAAATTCATGATGTGAAGTGCAACAGAAGTAGTAGGCCTAAGTACATTATTTTGATGATTGTTGGTTTGTCAATCCCAGAAGCTTGTATTTGGTACCATCCTAGAACAAAAATTTGTATTTTTAAATCCGACCAAAAAGGCATAAAATTTTATAACAAAGTACATGGCTTAGAGGTTACCAGATTTATTAACTTTTTCCGTGTATACATCAAGGTACATTGTTTGGAGGTTACGAGAAGAATGAACTTTTTTCCATGTATATAACAAGATGCATGACTGGGAGGTTACCAGATTATGAACCTTTTCCATGTAGATAACCAAGTACATTGCTGGAAGGTTACCAGGTGTATGAACCTTTTTCATGTAACAGGGCTTGGAGGTTTCCAGGTTTATAAACCTTTTCTGTTTATCATTCACAAACAACCACTTTTGAATATTTCGTTTTTTTTGTTTTTTTTAACATAATTGTTTTTGTTTAATCACAAATTTTTGTATTCGCATTATCCGTTATAGAGTTGCCTTCAAACAATTAAAAATAAGTATTTGCACTAGATACTGAAATTGTCAGAAAAGCTATTAATTACATTCTTGCCATTGGAAATATTCGAGATTAACAGATACTCTGTAGAAATTTCTTCCGTGTTTAAGGTTTTGTAACATACAAAATATTTCATAAGAGTTCAATGAATACAGAAAAACCTAGCTCACAGCCTCAGGCGTATGTTTCACACAGTAAGAAAAATATACAGAACTATGACTTATGAAAAACAAAAGTTTTTGAAAATTAAGCATCACATCTGACACAATAGTGATCTTCTGGTATCGAGTTGTGTCAAATACGTCTTTGCGGAGGCTAATAAATGTATAAACCTAGAGATCTAATACAGAAGAACAACACTCCAATCTTCCACATGGATCAGTTTGTCTTTTTCTTCATTTTCTGTTTTCTTCTTCACTAAACATTGGGTTTTCCTGACATTGAACTCGGCAGCGTAGCAGCAATCTACGGTTTTGCATATGGCGATGCAATGGATTGCACTGTTTGCAGACAAAGAATCAATTTCTTCCCCTTCATAACGTTGACCAGTAAAACCCTGATGACTAGATACATCAGATGCTAAAAAATAAGGTAAAAGGACAATTTACAACGTATATCTATGTAGTAAGTATGTAACAACTATATATATATATAACTGTATTGTTAATCTATGTTGTATATACATGAAATTGTCCAGGCTTTTAAAAAGTCGCAGAATTTTCAAACTGCGAATAAAATTATTTAATACGTTATGTTTTCTGATATACCAATATGTTACTAGACAGAATAGAGGATTTTGCAGATGGCAATCGCTAGCTTTAGACTTACTCATAGAAATTGTGAGTGAATGGACAATAATTCCGAAAAAAACATGATAACCATACTAAAATTAAGGTGCAACATTTTATTAAAAAATATAGCATCTACATTAGTCAGGAAGCGATTTTCAAAGTGAAAGTTCCAGTAAACTAAATTGAGGCACAATAAAAGAAAATAGACTTCACATCAAGATTTAACGATGAAACTGCCAATCGTAAGCGTTATCCGTTTTTCTTATAATAGATCATGTCCGAGCTTTTGTATCAGGATTGCTCAGACCACTCTTCAACGCGTCACAGTATAGTAAATATGGTGTCATAAAGCCATAAACGTCATAAAATTCTGTTTTTCGAAGTTCATTCTTGCTCACGTAAGGCGGACATGTTTGTGACTATGGCGGACATGTTTGTGAACTGGTGAATCTAAATACCATAACTCGGATATGGTCTATCACGTCAAACGTTTCATTTTTGACGTCATGTTTTTTTAAAGCTTAAGCTTCCGGTTACTATTTCTTAGGCCAAAATTTGTTGAAATGTATATAAAAGATTTCCCTCCGACATGACGACTCTTGAGAATACCTTTTTAGCAAAAATATATGAAAACACTTACGAACAAATGTTTAAATATGTCGTGATAAGATGGAGATACATGCAGAAAGAGATGAATTCCTCCTAAATTATAACTTCAAAACTTTTGATATTGCTTACTAGCAAATAAAAACTGCCCCGGAACAAGCACCGATATACTGACCATAAGATAGGTTTGCAACCGGAAAGCATGAATCTCTTAAAAAATATCTTTGGTCACCTCCGGGGATTGAACGCGGGACCTTTAGCACACAAGCCAGCCACCTAACCGAGTGAGCTACTGAATCGATCCGTTAGCCTAGTCGATTTACTGGCTATTTAGATTTACTACCAACTACAACACAGATCGGCTGTCCTGTCACACTTTCCCACCTCGCGAATTATTATACTTTCTATGTATGACTCTAAGCACAAATATCACACAAAAACCCTGGTTAGCTCCATCTTGGAACCTTGGTTTGTTTTTGCTAGACACAAAAAGCAACTGGAAAGCATGAATCTCCTAACAAAATTCTCTGTTGTCACCCCTGAGGATCGAACCCGGGATCTCTAGCACTTCAGTCAGTCACCTAGCCCAGTGAACAAAAGAATAAATCCGTTAGCCTAGTCAATGTGCTGGCTATTTAAATCCATTAACTTCTACATCGCAGGTAAACTCTCCTGTCACAGGTTAATACCCCCTGGGGCTATGAGTCAACTAGCAAATTTGTCAGCCAAAATTAATCTCTCAACTCGAAAACTGTCAATTTTGTTTTTATAGATAGCCATTCTTTCAGTGCAGATCTCATAAAAACTTGTGGAAGATCATATCCCTTAAGGCTTAGAGAGAAAAATAAACGAAAAAAAAGTTAAATGAAAAAAACAAAACAAAAAGCAAAAATGTTAAGATGAATGCATTATTAATCCTGTGGTGAATTTTCTCATTCCAAATGAAAAACATTGATATCATAATGACTTGTTCACTCTTTTCAGCTTGTTGAAGGCAATATAGAGTCAGTGAGCAAGACCTCTTATCCGTAAATTAGAATTGCAATCATTTGACACCTAACTGGGAAAAGAACCGAATGTTAATGACTTAAAAGTTTATTACTGATAATTCTAATATGACGTCCATTAATCGCCTTGTGTCCTTAACCGTGGTAAAATCCACATTTACTGGTGGGTATTGTCATGACAATCGACGGTACTTTTGATAACGTCATAGATAATTTGACGACAGTTTTTGCATAATACAAAACGTCATACCTTACGGTTTAAAATGTCTGTTTAACCTATGAAAAAAAAGACGACTCCATCTTTTCTGTACCTTGTAATTGTCATTTTAGAATTGAATTAGAATCAAGCATACGCTCTAGGTAAAATATTTGCCATAAAATGCCAACCCATGGTAAAATCGCTATACATTTACGCTCCCGCGAATTTTTTCTTAAATAAAACAACACCGGAACATGTTTTATATCACAGTTGACTACGTGATTATTTCAAAAGTATTAGAAAAACATCCGAATATTTAATATTGCTGACTATATTTTGTACATATTTTTGACACGCCTGGTAAATCTACTTACAATGTATGACAGAATCAAATTGTATTGTGGACTACCTTCACGAACGTCATAAGTTTTACACTTACCTTTTAAACATGATGAAAGTTTACCATACACCACTACTTCACATATGGTTAAGATTCTAGTGCCTCTATGTCGCAGTCTCACAAACTGACCAAGTGTATTTCTGGGACAACTTATTGTGGTGAATTGAATTGGCCTTTCTATATAATGTCTAAACGTCACCATTCCAAGGTCAATAGTATTGAATGTAAGAATATCTGTCAGTTGGATTGGAGTAATAACATCAACATCAAAATCTTGAAATCTTGAAGCTGTAATTGAAAATGAAGGAGTATTTTAAAGGTAGGTGTAATCTCGTATTCTCATGTTCTATGTTTTTTTTTTCTTTTTTCTGAGGAAAAATGGTTTGCACTTATAAATGTGACAATTTGCATCTAGTTCTTAAATACAAAGATTATCACTACATTCAATGGAGTTTAAGGTTGAACGATACTGTCTTACTACGCAATTCAATCGCGCATTTAAGATATAAAGGGTACGAAACTGGACAAGTTTGATTTTTTGAGCCGGAACAGTAATTTGACCGTTTGCCTTTGTGACGTCATATTAGACTGCAACGTCACATTATGTCCACTTTGCCACGAATTAACACTCTTTTCGCATAGTTGATGTTAAATACAAAAATTTCTCAAAATATCTCCTTAAAAATGCGGTGCCATCAACATTTTCTCGTTGTAACAAATAGGTTAGATCTTGAACTTTCTTTTCACAAAAATATACAAATTTCTTCTAAATAAAAAATTACTTTCTTTAGCTAAATATTGCCTTTCCGTATTTTTATCCTGCACTAAACGTAAATCTAGGTAATAAAATGACTAAAATAAGCAAACTTTGATCTTAACGCCAGAAAAAAATAGCATGGTGACCAATATATTTTATTGCATATTTGAGGTTGGTATGATTTTCTATAATTTTGCGGACTTATAACAAAATCTCATGAATATGAATGTTAGTGCTTCTTTCATTGTGCCGACTTGCAACAAAATCTCATGGATACGAATACAAGTGTCTATCTATCTACATGTGTTCATGGATATGAATATAAGTGTTAATTCACCTTAATATGTTAATCGATGTGAATATTAGTGCCAATCCACCTAAATGTATTCGCGGATATGAATATAACTATCAATCACTCTTTATAAGTTCATGGATATGAATATAATGCTTTCCACCTTAATATGTTCATGGATATGACTTAATGTCTATCCAACTAAATGTGTTCATGATTATGAATATGAGGGACTATTCACCTAAATTTGTTCATGGTTATGAATATTAATGTCATTCAACCTTAATGTGTTCATGAATATGAATATAAGTGTCTATCCGCTTTAATATGATCATGGATATGAATATTAGTGTCTATCCATTTAAATGTGTTCATGGATATGAATATGAGTGTCTATTCACCTTAATATGTTAAATTTCAAGCTATGCATTAAGGTTACACTGTTTTTTTTCAAATTTTTAGCTGTTATCACTAATTTTTTCATTGTTGGTCATCATATTTTTTTTGCTATGCACATTGAAACAAAACAAAAAAATGCGCTTTTATACTCAACAACAAAAGAAACGCACCACTTACGTATATTTCTATGTTCCTTGACATTCAATAGCAAATAATTCTTCAAATACTATCTGGAAAAACTGAAATTTTTACACATTGCTCCTCTTATCACAAAGTCAAAATTCTAAGGAAATGATACTTTATTGGAATTCTGCATTTTATTTTCTCAACAAAAAAAAACTTTTTCACCCCAAAATGCCAAAATTATTGAAAAAGATGTATTTTGAACCTCTTGTGTCCTACCGGTAAAAAATTACTGCTTTTGTAACTTTTGAAAATACAACTTCTAAAAAAGCTCATTCTGAGGAAAGCAGTATTTTGACGTGTGTTTTCTCACACATTAAAAAAAACCGTTGCTGTCATTTGAAAATGACAATTTTTTGGACAAAAATTGACTTGCTTGTTCTTGACATTTGAAAGTAAAAAATACATGAAATGGCTGATATGGCTAAAACATCTAGGGCGCTAGATAATATAAAAAAAGTGGTGCGTTTCTTCTGTTGCTCAGTATATATGTCTTCCACCAAGCTCAAGTGAAAGCTCAGCGTGATATGATAAAGGACTCTATAAAAATTCAATACAGTAATTCTGCAAAATTTTACTGCAATTATCTTTTTGTTATGAAACAATTATTTAGATAAGACTTGCTTAATACACTGTACTTGGTAGTATGAATATGATGTTGTAATAAGTGGGATACGATCGGTAAAATAACGTAGTTCTTCCCTCGAAAATGAAAATAGAGTGTCGCAGTAAAAAAATCGCAAAGGTTTCATCTGAGATTGCATCCTATCTCAATGTTCTCATCGATATAAATAAAAAAGTCTAGTTCTTTGGCAGCAAAAATCAACAATACTTTGAAAAACTTTTATTTTGTTAAAATAAAAAAGTTCTCTCACCGTAGCTGATTCTCATTATAAATTTTATTGGTTATCCGTCATCTATTAGCTCTTTTACCTCTTTGTGCTTTTGGTCTTGTCAACGTTTTCGTTTGATATACATTGAGGAGGCGATAGTGAACTCAAAATTGATATTGATTCACCATCATCAGCAGCATACCTTGACTTATATTTGGTATTTCAGACGTCTCAAAATAGTGTTTTATATCTATAACCATGATTTGACAAATAGTAACAATGTTTTTATTTCACAAATGAGAATAGTAATGTTTTAATAGATTCACCGTTTACTACCGAACTGCCAAACACCGACAATTACTAAACCGGCTTGTTGTTTAAAATCGGCTGGTTTCACAATTGGATTTTCCCCCTTCCGTGGGATCCAATAATACACATCCAGTTTTTATTGGTTGCATATTGCTAGTGCTTAAGTTCCTGTTCTACATTTCTCCGTGTTTTGTCTTGGTCATGTTGTCTACATTTAGTTGAATCTTATCTGTTTTTGGTCTTTTGGTTAGATGACATTCTCCCTCTCTTTGCCACAGTATTTGTTTACCAAAGAATTTTTTAAATTCCAAACTCTAGTTTCAAGTTAAGAAGGTTTGCTACTCCATTTTAAAATAAGTAGGATTTCAAATATATGTGTTTTTTGAAGAGAATTGAAAAAGAAGTAGTTCAAGTGAAAAAATTGAATGGTTGATTGTCTCTTTTTGAGAAATAAGTGATTGAAAATTAGGCGAGAAACCGAACACCTCGGATATTTCATAGATTTAAGATGCGCAATGTTTGACTAAACACGAATGTGAGAGAATAATAGAATTAAATAATTTTTTACGGAGTGCTCATAAAAATATATAAATTGAAATTAGGGTTAAAATAAGGGTGTCTATGGGCACAAAAATTATAATGGTTTTAAATGGATAAAACCAGAGAATACTGAAAATCTGACAGAATTTCAAAATATGAGGAACGACACTCCTTTAAACCTATGTTTTTACATCTGAACTGCATGCATTAAAGATTTTATGAAACTCACTACAGCAGTCTTTTCTACCATAGATGATGATACCATATATGTGGAAGATAGCTCCTAGATCTACTGTCCACCATTCCCTCGGACTGGGCGGTTCTCCTGTATTAGTACACCGACTACCAGTTGCAATCTGTATCCTATTACCGTCATTTGCAAGATGTGATCCAAACATCTTCATTAAATTAGTCGACTGCATCGTACTCTTTCCAAGTGCTACATTGGAGATATCTAATAGAGACCCTGATAAGAAGATATATCAAAATAATTTTTTTACGGTATCTTAAATAAATTATCTTTGGTTTTATATTTGACATATTCTCGTCCACCTGAATGAAAAAATATTGCCAAGAATATCTTAAGTAAGTTCAAGAGAACAAAACTTTTTGAATAATCTACAAAATATTCACAACCTATAAAAATAATTGCAATATCTAAAATGGTGTTAAAAGCTAAAAGATATGTTCCTCATACAAGGCTCAGTCCTTAGGTATCAACTTAACGCATATGGGTTATTTGTCCTTCAATAGATTTTATACATGTATGTATATGGGTTATATAGTTTCTACAACGAGAACTAAGTTGATTATGAAATTTCTCATATCGAGTTAAATAAATTTTGCAAATGTTTGAAAACGAGGCTTGGAAATTTATTTAACAAGATGTGAAAATTTTCATAATTGGCGTGTTTAAGGATGTAGTAAGGTGAAATTAAATCTACGATTTTAAATTGATACCCTAAATGGAAAGAGCATTGCTAAAGGAATAAATTTAGCTAAAAATATTGATAGGTTATGGGCCTTGTTTCCAAGATATTTCACATTTTAAAAAATGGCGGGAAAATCTCTCTTGGACTTTTACCTTAGTATAGCATGGACACAATATTGATTTGTTTCACATGGAAGAAAAATCTACGATCTCATAAAATTTTGCTCACTGAATTAAAATGAGCTTCTGAAGACTTTGATGACTAGAAAATTTGGTGTAATGGGGCAAAATATTTCAAATAGTAATAATAGAATGGATTAAATTAGAGAAATCTGAAAGACTTTTACAAATTGCAAAAACCTCACCTTACTACATCCTTAAGTTGTAGAAACTGTTTCTCTAATGACATAATGTAAAACACCGAAGATAATGTTCCGAATAGATTTAGCGGGAAATTTGACGTGAGTTGTTCTCTCACAAGAGACGAAAAATAATTTTATCACACCGGTCAAGCGTTGGTTAAATTTGCTAGAAATTAGAGAAATATAGTTTCCATAACGAGAACTAATTGATTATGAAATTTCTCACATCAAGTTAAATAAATTTTGCAAATGTTTGAAAGCGAGGCTTGCCGAGCTTTTAAACATTTCAAAATTTATTTAACGAGATGTGAGAAATTTCATAATTAACGTGTTTAAGTTGTGGAAACTGTTTCTCTAATAACTGAATGAAAAACGCCGAGGATTGTATTCCGAATAAATTTGGCGGGAAATATCACGAAACTTGTTCTCCTCTCTAGAGAGTAGAACAAATGTTTCCACACCGTTCAGGAAATGTGAAAACTGGATAGAAATTAGAGAATAAAGAATTTCAAATCGTTTTTTTTCTAACCTGAAGAGACACAAGTTGTCGAGATGGTCATCAGCAGAAACCAAATTTACAATTTTGGAACTTCCGGGATCAAAAATTGTACCCGGAAGTTACATTTTAAACAAATACATATGACGTTTCGAACAAAAATTTAAACGTCATAATCGACAGACGTCATTTTTTGGCGGGAAGCGTTTTCGAATTGCTTGTTTATCGTGGATTCTCGTGAGTCACATGACGAGACTTACAGACCCTATAACACATTATTTGAACGCTAGGGGCGTCAATCGTTGATTTTACCACAAAAATGCAGTTAGCAGACGACGCGTAGCGGAGCCTGTGAACGGATATTTTAACCGTCAAATCAAAATTGACGCCAGTGACATTCAAATAATGAACTGTTATTGCGATTCTAATTCAATATACATGTGCATGTCTTAGGTGCAAATTTTCGAAACTTCGTTTTAAAACTTGATGCGAATTTTTATTAAGTTTGGTTATAACCCTATAACTGCCCGGAGTTTATTCCGTTTTCAATGTTGTCTAAATTTTGCTTAAATTTTACTCCAAACTTATTTCCGGTGCTCTTGATCTCAGCAATGATTTTTAAATAAGTCCGTGTTGTTCATCTTTGTATGTGTGTCTGTCTTTATTTTTCTTTCTTTGCCGTATTCATGTTATGTCTTTGTTTCTTTGTTTTGTTTTCGAAATTACCATTGTCTTATGATTATTTGCTTTAGACTATCGGTTTGGATTTTACTTACTCTAATCATGATTTGCATTTTTATGTTCATGCGCAAATTTCATTTGATTTTATAATTTATAATAATTACGAGGGATGTGACGATAAGAGATACCTTAACACCAATCCCGTTCAGTTTGTAAAGGACATATTCTGAACATATGTTCAAACGAATCCAACACGAAAACGTGTTAGGAAAACAATAACTGGTCATGGATAAAAAAGCCATTAACGAGTTCAAAGGACGAATAATTTTCACAAAATAGATGTCCGAAAGTAAATATCCTGTGAAGTTTTTTTCTCTCTTCTTTTAATTTTTGTTAAGTTGCTAGGTTACGGTTATGTCTTTTTCAGTTCCGAGTCTTAAATTTAGTTACTGTTGTAAATTTCTATTATTGTCATTATTTGATTTGGCTTTTTGGGTGATTCATTATTTAAAACTTTATTTACACAAAATAAAATGAATATAGAGTGAAGAAAATGTGAAATTGTACATTTCGAATGTCCTTTTGTAAAAAAAATAAACGCATGTGCTAAAGATTTTGTTGAAATTAAATCATAGCTTTGTTTCCAAAGCGAAAGAAAATAGTCATATTAGAATCAGCAATTTAGCAACCTTTCTCTAGAACTTAAACTGTCTGTGTCAAACATGAATCGGCATTAAGTGTCACATCCTCATATTTTAACTGACTGAGATGTGACTTGGCGTTTAGTTGTGAAAAAAATCCTAGAAACGTTCGAAACAATGCATTAAAAAAGAAGATTCATGTCGCAAGCGAAAAATCCGTAGCTCTGTGTTCCGCCAAATAAAAAAAAATAACAAAATCTATAAAGCTAGAGTTCGGCAGATATTTGTAGAGGTGAGTAAGCATCACTTTGTTAGCAATCCGGTTGATTATAATATTAATGAAGGGAAGATAACAAGAAACACTTACAATAGCCGAACATTACAATCACATGTCTCAATCAACCAGGGAACTGCACAAGAAAAACGATAAAATGACAAAAGACAAGCATAGACAACGATAGGAACTCGGGATAGCCGGACTTGGTACCGGCACTGGCAAAAGCCAGCGGTAGGTTTAAACCAGTTTATTGGTACCAAATTCTCCCCTTTACTCTATCCCGTTTCCCTATAGTATAATAAACATACGAATAAAACCAAATACATGTAGACCACTAAATCTAAGACCACAATCTTGAAATATCTCTGAAATTCGTAGAGATCGTGAGAAATTGATTGGCTACATGAAAAGATATTATTGAAAGAATTTTCTGGAATTTGTAATTCTGACAGAAGAGAGAGCATTATTTGCGAACTGATCATTCACACAGTGAAGGCCAACCTTCTGAAGACATTCCAATAGAATTTTTAACAGATGGGAATTTGGGAAACGAGAAGACAGAGTAATACTTTTTCAAGTTGTTGAAGACAGGTCTGCTCTCCAACATTGATTCCAGCTCAAATGACATAACGATTAATAGCAAGTGATGAGCTTTTTTTTCAAACAGGTCGAATGTTAAACTACAGATGATCCACATTGTTTTTCGAATTGAAACGAAAGAAACACTCTTTGAGAAAGACTTTCTTAACATCATTATAGTACAGTTTAATTTTCCATGAATTCAATAGTTTCAGAGCAGTTAATGACAAAAGTGTTTTCCAACATGGTCCTATGTAAAACTGTGTTCAACGTAGGCTTTTTTTTAATTCGGATCAAAAAGAAATAAGAGCTTTCGCCTAATTGCAGACAGAATACCCACGCTTTTTGATCCCCTATTCAATATGTTATGCATGTATGGACACAGTACAAGTATAGACCCAATAATGTAAGGAAGTTGCTATACGAAATGTCTGAAAATATGGCATGCCAATACAGGACTTTTGAGTCGTGATCAATCCGAAAACAGATCTATTTTTATATGTAAAAAACCATCAATACACTGAGAGGTAATCTCTATTTAATGAACACTGTTGAGCTAAGGGTGATTTATACTTAATCGATTTGTAGCGCTTCGTTTTAAGTTTTTTTTTTTCGTCAATTAAAATTTAGTTAAAGAATTGTCCCATAGGAAAAATTATAAATGCACTTTAATTTCATAAATAGTTTGTTTTTATGTGGTATAGATTTATTTCAATATGTTTAGAAATCCAGTTTTCCTTTTCACTGCTATCCGAGGCGATCGTTTCCGCCTTCAATTACACGAGAGTTCCTATCTCGAAAGTCCCGTATAAAAGCAGGAGACTAAGCCTAAGTTTGTATGATTTACTATTATAGAAATAGGCTTGACGAGGTTTGTGACGAATTACGGAAGGAATTACGGACGGACTATATGAAGGATCTATCAAAAACAGTATACCCCCAGTCCTTTGAAGAAAGGTATACTATGCAATATTCCTGGTTTCAGAGGAGATAATCAAAATATAATTTACCTATACTGACAATGCTAAACTAAATGTCGCTTTCTAATCGGTTGTCATTTTTTGTCGAATCGGAACTAAATATGCAATCTATCAAATGCCCGTCCCTAAATCATTGCAGTACACATCAGTAAAATTTGTTTGAAGAATAATGATGAAAATAATATTACCCTTACAATTCAATAGGCTATATTTCGCACCGGCGGAAGCAGTCTTTGTAAGGAACCTTTCCTTTGTTATTCATGTAAAGTTTAATTGAATTCAGATTTGATGACGCAAATGTGAAAAGCTTAGGGGTGGGGAGTTGAACGACAGAGACCAAGTGACGGCAATAGCTAAAATTGACCATTTGGGTCAGTTGAGATAAAAAAAACTTAGTAGTAAGTGTTCTAGGATCACATGTGTCGCCTGCGTAAAACGCAATAAATGTTCCGTGCTTTACACGATAACGGTCTGATTCTCGATGCTAAATTGCAGAAGGCTGGAGCATTTTGTTCCATAGAAAAATTTGACAAAAACTTTTAAGATGCAAAAAATATTAAAAGTTCAGTCAAGAAAAAACAAACATTCTAAGTTCCGTCAATCAGGAATTGGGCAAGCAAGAGATGCCAAACTTAGTTGCATAGTCCCCATATGCTAAATTGCAGAAGGCTGGGATATTAGGTTCCTTACAAAAGTGTGACAGAAATTTTCAGGGCGAAAATAAATGAAACATGAAAAATATTATAAATTCTCTCAAACAGGAAGTGAACATGTGACAGATCCAAAATTATCTTACACGGTGAAGTTCCTGTACTTATACTTCATATTGAATTGCAGAAGGCTGGGATATGTTGTTGTTTTTTTTTTGTTTTTTTTGCAAAAAAAATGTGAAAAATATCCTTTTTTTGTGACGGACGCCAAACGTCGGACAATGACGGATGCAAGACGACAACGAGTGATCCCTCTATATCACTACAGCATGAACGCAGACGACACAGTGAATACACTTTCTTTACGTCCAAATTGCAATATCTAAACATGCTTCCGAAATCGAGATACAAAAATCCTGTAATCGCAATCCTTGACACATTTCGTGTATTTTCTATAGGGTCTGTAAGTCTCGTCATGTGACTCACGAGAATCCACGATAAATCGGCAATTCGAAAACGTTTCCCGCCGAAACGTGACGTCTGAGGATTATGACATTCAAATTTTTGTTTGAAACGTCATATATATTTGTTCAAAATGTAACTTCTGGGTACAGTTTTTGGTCCCGGAAATTCCAAAATTGTACGAGACTTATAGGCCCTATTAGCAAGGGTTATTTAAAAAATATAAGGCAATAAACATAAGTTGATGAAACAGGCACATGGTATTTTGTTATTTAAAAAAAGTTGAAAATCCACATTATTTCCAAGGAGAACTAGAATACAATTTTATAAGTTCAAAAAAATGTCTTAACTGTTATGTTGAAAAAATGCAAAAATGCTGAAAAAATGCAAAAATGTCACTTTGTTTGTTTGTCGAGCTTCTGTATTGAAATTTTTTGCTTACTAGTAAAAATGAAGAAAAAATATAGTTTTCCGAACAAGCATTTATCTAATAAAGACTAATTAATTTTGTTTTTACCACTATATTATTAACATTACCTTCAATAAGACACAAACTCCATATAAAATAAGCAAAAATAATTGGGAGATAACAACAATTTTCCATTTTGGTCCAATAAATAATGTAGTGATAATAAGCTTGTAACTGGTCAAAGGCAAAACATTATTGCTATTTGCTTTTATAAGACTTAGTTTTTTAGTATGTAATAAAGTGTATATTTAGTATTTTCTAAAATATTAATGAAGTGATACTTGATACTTATGTCACTTTAAAGCATTATTTTATTTACTCGGGAAATTTATCACTTGACATTATTTTGATTTTTTTCAGTTGACATCTTTTCGCGGCGTTCAAGACTAATATAACTCGCAAAATAAAATGTATTTTTAATATAATTTTCAGTTATTTCAACATCGTTTTGTTGAAAAATATGTAAACTAATTCCATTTAGTCCAACGAGGATTTCTTACACCGAACTATAATAATCGGTGGGTTCATTTTGTGCATCTTATTTATTTAAACATTATTTATGTTAAACATATGATAAATTAAGAAGAGTACGGTCTACTACTAAATTCGTAGTCATTTGCACCTCCGGACACAAACCTCCATGTATTTCTTTTGCTTAAACTAAATTTCGATTTTCTCACATTAAATAAAATTTATATAAAATTCTATTTCACTTTTAATGAATCAAATGATTTGCAACTGCTGGCCAATATTCACTTTTCAACGGTTGAACGAGACAGGGTCCATGAAAGCTGAATATTTCGCCTCCTAAAATATGCATTTGAAATTTTAAATTTGTAATTTGACAAAAAAGGTCATCGTCAACATTTTCAGATAAGTTGTTCAAAATTGAATTCTCTTAAAGTCGGAGCATGGCGAAACAGGGTTTGCTAAAGGTGTCTCCACAATTAAACATGTGTTGGTAAGAAAGTTGGCTTCATCATCCGAAGTATGCATTTTGAAAATGTGGTACATATTATGTGAATATCACTCCCGGGCATATCAAGCCCTTCCCCTTTACTGCCACTTATTATTACAGAAAAGTTTTCATGTGCGTTCATTACATGGTTCAGTATATTAACAAACATTCGCTTGGTTTTCACCAATTCCTCTGATCCAATTATTTCGCACATGTATTCGTAGAGTTTCAAGGACATCTTCAAGTTCTTAAATCTTCATGACAGACTAACAATTTACTTTATACGTAAGGTCCTATAACTCAGTGTTACACGTTTCAGTGATGTTCATGAATATAAATTAAAAAAAATCTGGTGGTAATTACAACATATACGTCCTGTTGTTCCGTTCATAAATAATTAATATTTTCACATAATATTTTATTTTTCCCAATGCACAACAATGGGTGTTTTAACTGACTAATGTTTACGTTGCAATTATACATTTGTGTAGATCTGGTTTTATATTCTGCTTTATTGATATTATTTATGGTTACACCTTCGAGCAGTTGCTATCGTTATGCTATTTAATAACACCCTGCGAATCTTTAAAATTGCAACTGAAGATTAACGATTACTTAAACCTTATGTGGGAAAGACTGACGGCGCTGAGATTAGAGCATGCATATTTTATTCATTTTTTTCTCTTTCAAATTTTTACACACGATCCAATATGTTCTCTTGTAACTGTTTTGAATTTATTTAAAATCATTTGAGATACTGGTTCTATGTTGATTTTTACAAGTCACTCCACAGTAATTATTATCCACTATGTTAAACGTTCTATAGGTGTTTAATTAAGAAATAATTCATAGCAGGTATATGGTTATTGTCATTTAACCATGGGCTGTGTCTTTATATTCGAATTTAACCCTGAGCGTTAGCGAGGGGTTAAATTTACGAATATAAAGGCCAAGCCCATGGTTAAATGACAATAACCATATACCTGCCATGAATTATTTCGATTCTAATATGAAAGAAAACGGAATTTTCCATTCTGAAGCGACATTAGAGAAGGCGGATTTCCCGTCTACATTGCCGTCTGTGTCTATGACGTCACAGTATACAATCTGACGTTTTCAAACAGATGCAAGTTTAAAATCAAATAGAAAGCAAAACAATACACATAAACGTGTCTGCATCGCATGATTAAGTTATAAAATATGCTTTACATTTATTTCCTCCATAAACTTAGACAAACAAAATCAAAAACATGGTTGTTTTGCGTCCCTTTTACTCTTATTCCAATACAATTTGCGCATGTGCGAAATATATGGTTATCGAGTATTATACTGGTTGACGATTAACTAGAGCCATGTTAGAATACTGATTTTCTTTTAAATGCTTTCAGTAGGTTTCATTGTCTCCAGAAACTTTTATATATATATATATATATATATATATATATATGTCTTTACTCCAAAACTTCGTTTACTTTCTGAATTGCCAATGACTTAGTTGTTTCGTTTCATTTCAAAAAATAATAAAAATAATGCGAACTGATGGGTGATTAAATGCGATTATAAGATCTTTAAATGAATATATTCTAAATAAGACAACACATATCCCTTTA
>MJUU01016327.1:14169-25958 GCA_002080025.1 Modiolus philippinarum | reverse complement strand
ATTGTTAGGTATCCCATATCAAGAAAACTTGGGAATACTGTTCTTTTATATTGTATATTTTGCTGTGGAATAATTTCAATTTTTTTACTCATCTGTTTATCATTAGTAATATTTCACAATTTAATAAAAGAAAATATTTTTCATTTTTTAGTTTTTTAAAGGAAATGAATAGTAAATATCTCTATCATAAACAGAGAAAGAGTTATTACATAGGCATATATGTCTATATTTGTTTTTCCAATGTGCCAATGAATTTTTATAATTGATGTGTAGCTATTTTTTTTAATGTATTTTCCAAAGTGCCAATGATTTTTTATAATGAATTGTTTTTTAAGATTGTTTTCATTGTTAATTCCCTTTTTATTTTTTGTTATGTATTTGTTTTGATATAATTTTAAGATTATGTACCATAAGAATTGTGTGCTAAACAGAGTTATGTTTCTTACATTATGATGTTATATTTATTATGTTTTATCAAGGTTGTGATTTTGTAATTTTTTTTAAATTGTTCCAAATGACAAAAACATATGTGCAATTAAATTAAATGTATTAGTCTAGTTCTAGTTTTTGTGAGATTGACTACCTCTTTCGTTTCATAATCTTGAAATTATTTGTTTTAATTCCAAATCAAAACTTATTTTATGGTTTAAGAATATTCCACATGATTTTTTAATTTTGATTATTGTAACATTTATAAGATTTTTTTTATAATTATTTTGATAGGTAGTTGTTATTTTTTTTGCTTTATGTTGAAGTAAATATACTTTATTTAATGATGTTGATTATATGATGGTGTATAATTTCATTTTATTTTATATGTTAATAAAGAAGATGAAAAGAAAAGAAATGACAAAAAAAACACTTGGGGCATTTTGTCTGATCATGTGATTAAATATAAACACATGACAGTGAAATTCTTCAGGTATATTTTGTCAATATCATCATTAAGAGGAAGAAAACAGCCATGAGGATTTGAAATTGGTAATATTATTGGTGAGTATTAATATTTTATTTAGTTTTTGTATATTCAACTCTGTGATTTATTACTTTGGAATTTATACAAATTGGACCCTAATTCAGATTGGGATTCTCAGAGCAATTGTTTGATTAATACATAAAATGACATATGATCTCTTGGGTCTGCCCTAGTGGTTTTTATAATAGGGACCTTGAATTTATTTGATAGATATTGTTTAGTATGATTGGACTAATGAATTAGGACCTTAGTGCCTAATAATGATGATATAAGGCCTTGAAGTTTAATTAAAAGGGGGAACCTCAGACTTATGAAATAGGAGCTTAGGGTCTAATAATGATGAAATAGGGCCATGGGGTCTGTTAAAAGGGGACCTCTACTAACCCCTTAAGTAGTCGGGGGACTTGTAAAATAAGGGGACAGAAATTATTATTTTTTTCTACCACTCAAATAAAAAGAGACAGAGATAGGCTAAGGAATACTACATTTTATTGAAGTAATTAACGATTAAAAAATTGACAAAAATAAGTTTGAATGATCACTGTCAAATAACATTATAGACATTATTATGTTTTTCATGTTTGTGCTTCATACCGCTTTAAACTTTTCTCATTCGGAATCTCGGAATTTATGCATTCGGAATCTCGGAATTTATCACAAAGGCTTACTGCCTAAATTCGTTACAGCTGTTCTCTCCATAGTATATACATATATATATAGTACATTTTACTGATACGGAAATATAGTTGACACTTTAATATTATAATAATGTTTAATTAATTCTTTTTCACACGTGATTATAATTGTTAACATTTGTCATGTAGTGAAAACAACAATACTGAAATATAAACTACATATACACACAACGGAAAACACACAGAGTTTAAAAGATCCAAATTGCTTTTATTCCTGCTGACTTGGGTATAGATGTTTATGTCCTCTCAGTCTTTTGAGCGCAGAGAAATTATTCACGCCATTCCAAATAAATTTCTTCAAAATCCAGTTGAAAAATAAAGACAGGTCATTGTCGCTCATCAATGTATGGTTGTTGTATACGTGCGTGAAGTTTTCATTTTTAAGATCGGTTATATTCGAACACATTGTTTTGAAATTGACCCCATTCCTCATTAAAAGTTGCTGGAAATATTCACATAATGTAAGATTTATCCGCTTAATTGTATTTTCTGTACTTAGGCGAATTGCGTCGGACGATGTACTTCTTGTAGTTTCTACTTTGTACATTTTACCTGCAATTGTAAGTGTTGCAGTTGAGAGAGAAAACATAATTATAATGCCAACCAATTTCAATCTAGTGAAGCAGGAATTTCTTAATTCGGTACCAACACTCAGTCTACTGTTAGAGCTATTGATGGTGATAGGAATGGTTGCCCCGTCTGGTTCTGTTGAATTTCGCCTGGATGACATGTTGTCGTTAATTAAAAACTTCTCTTCTGTTACAAATCAATAAATAAAATCTTAAAATCATGAAATTTATAACCTGATATTGATATATAAATTTCTTATTTTTTCCCACATACGCATATGACAATATAGTAACATTATTTGGTATGTTCGTGTTTTAAAATGTCTATTATTAACAATCGCTGACTTAGAGATTTGACGTTGAGGATGAATTCCATGCATCTCATTTAGCCCTATAGACTTTGTATGAACATACGCTGAGGATGAATTCCATGCATATCATTAAGCCCCATAGACTTTGTATAGAAAATGTTGACAAGACTGTGTTATAATCATCCATTTTCCCCTACTACTACTGATGCTTAATGACTTGTTACCTGTTGTCATATTAAATCTACAGTGTCTCCACCTATAAAAAATGCATTCTTACAATGAAATGTTATGATTTTCTAAAATCAAATTACTAGACAAATCTTCCATATGCTTTCGTGTGTATTCAGAAACCTTTGCAGTTCATTGAAAGAAATCAACATAACATAAAGCACTCTTTAATTTTTGAAGAAGATTAAGAAACTTTTATCATCAGTTTGCTAGAAGGAAAGCAACTGAAATAATAAAAATTCCAATATAAATATTAAATGCAACTGGCATAAAATATATATAATCTGATAATTGAATAACTTGTTCCCGTCCTGTTCTTGCTGAAATATTGCTTATTTGACGTTAAGCTGTAAGTAATCAATCACATTTCTCAATGGTCCATTGTCTCGAAGCCCTGTGTACTTGCGAGTCTTCAAACCCTTTTCTATATTAGTATTGTCAGTCAATGGCTCATGGTGGCATCAAGTAAACTGCTGTAGGACAATATCCATTCTTGGACATCAATAACATGATGGACATCAGTTCATATACCCTAGAATAAAGAATGTATAATACACATGTAATATTGCAACAAATGTATGTGGCAGTTGAAACATAAAACATACCCATGATATTCTTCCTGATGAAACTCCTATGTAGGGATACTTTCTATAAATTCTATAGTTTCATATCTTTCTGGAGAGAAAGGAGATAATATGCTGTTTCTTCTATAAGTTTGTCCCATTCTTTCGGGATTTCGCCGTTCTCAAACAAGGTCTTAACTGGCACATAAAAGCTTGGTCGGTAGTCTGACCACGAATGATTTTTCAGGCGCTCCGTACCAGGCGCGTCTTCAGATGTTGGAAAAGTTAATGTCCTGTGTTTGCGAGGTAGTCCTGTCATAATCCGATAAGCCTGAACGTGAATCACTGTATCCGAGAAACGCCACGCTACATCCAGTATAAAGACACTGTCTTTATTTTGTTAAGGAGCACAGACTCGCCGGGAGTCGTATAGAAGGCTCCCAGTCGGTGGATAGGGGAATGCCCTGACTATAGGGGTAGTCAGGATATGCAAGAAATACGGAAAGTCTGACTGCGACCAATTGTAGCCAAACTGTGTGGAGAAACGCCACGCTCCATGCAGTATAAAAACCCTTCTATATTGTCTAAAAGGAACAGATTCACTTGGACTCGTCTAGAAGGCTAAATATCCTGCCCCTACCCATTTCTCCCCTTTTCCAGTGGCAATCGTACTCATTGTCCCTTTCATCTTTGTTTCGTTCTTCTCTTATTTAATAAGTAAATACCGAAGTTACTGTGAATTTACTTTCTGCATATGCGCATTTAAATGTCTTGAATTTATTCTTCTCTTACTTAAATGTTTTAAATTTATTATCTTTTTCTCGTCCTGGTATAGTTGAAATATTGCTCACTTGGCGTAACTAATCATTTAATCAGTCATACAGCTGATCATATACTTGTATTTAGAACAAGTGTTAACAAATATGTCTAGAAACTTAAGGAAATGTATGTGCATGTTTTGTTGAGTTAAACACTGTGTGGAGATCTGCTATTAAAATCAATAGATATACAAGAGAAGGTCTATAATATAATGCACAGTTTACATTTACATGCGTAGATACAATTCAAAAATATTTTGATGTAAGTATTATTGGTCCAATTAATTTGTACCCCCACCCCCAAATTTACCAATGAAGACAAACCGATAATTCTGGGACAAATACCACAGCCAGGTTGTTATGAAAAGTACAAAATATGATTTGACAAAAATATGGTAAAAAGTGAATTACACTACCAGAGTGCATAAATTAAAGGATATCCAACAGTAATATGGTCTTTAGAAAGTAAATACAGCTTACTTGCACACGATGCAATTGAGTGAAATAAAGGGACAACAGGAAACACCTACAATGGCTGAAAATTATAATTAGATGCCACAATCTGCTAGGGAACTACACAGGAAAAACAAAAATTAGATTGATTGATTGATTGAATATTGTTTAACGTCTACTCAGCAATATTTCAGCTATATCGAGACGAGAACAAGTTTGACAAATAATCACTTTGGGGTATGGAAATGGCCATGGGACGGGAAATTCTGACTGCCACTGGAAAAGTAGGGTGAAATCGTCAAGGGCGGGGAATTTAGCCTTGTAGCCGATCACCTACGGACCACCCCAAAAAGAGCTTGCTACAAGGGTTCTTTAACGTGCAGGAAGCGTNGCATTTCTTCCAACACGTGGACCTGAGTTTACATCCCATCCGAAAGATGGGTTGTGTATTTATTAATCCCGCACAACCACGGAATGGGTCCTATTTCTATATCCCGGGACCCTCGGGGTCAGCCTCCGTTTAGGAGGGGTCACACCCCGCAAGCCGGAGATACTGGGTCCTATTTCTATATCCCGGGGTTCCCTCGGGGTCCTCTGTTAGGATGGCTCATACTCCAAGCTCAGAGGATGCTGCAAAAATTAGACAAAAGACAACAAAATAAAAATAGCCCATAAAACTAAAACTTAAAAAATATATAAACAAGAAAAAAAAAGGCCCAAATTTTCGGAGTTAACTCCTTTAGCGAGGGTGAAAAAAGAAGAACAGGACATCACGATGGACCAGAGACACGTCTCACTTCTGTCGTCTCCAACTAAAACCCTGTAATAAGAACATCAAAGACATGGCCTAAATAGAAAAAATGTTTAACGTTAGGTGTATACGTGGAAATTACTATATCAGATACCAAAAAGACAAACAACAGATGAATAGCTAAAATTACAAGAAATTACAAAGTCAATGGATAAACAAATAAATAACAAAAAAACAAACAACGGATGATTAGTTAATACAAAAAACAATATCTAATCTACGGTGTTCTGTTTTACATTTATTCCCCTGGGACGCACTGTACCGAGGCTATGGGTGATTCGCTGTTCAAGCATACGTCTATGATCTCGACCTCCTTCCACTTTAGTTAGAATAGTGACCTGTAGATCATGCTGGCTGTGTCCAGGAAGACAAAAATGATTGCCGACTGGGCAGTCTAGTTTATTTTTTACAGAACGTAAATGTTCAGCAAAACGATCACCCAATCGGCGGCTAGTCTCCCCAACATATAATTTTGAACACAGCTTGCAGATAATCACGTACACTACATTTTCTGTAATACAGGTAAAACCGTTATAAATTGTAAATACATTATCTGGACCGCGGACTTCGCTAGTTTCCAATACAAAAGGACAGGTAACACATCTGGCTCTCTTGCATCCTCTTGTTCCCCGATAGTCAGCAATGACTCTTCTTGGTTTTAGTGCACTGCTGACTAAATGCTCACGGATAGTTTTACCCCTTCTGTATGCCGTGAGGGGAGGGGAAGGAAACACTTCAGCCATCAGGGGATCCTTCTGGACTATTTGCTTTAATTTATTAAGCAAAATGTTTCTGATGGCGACGTTATGGGGATGGAAATTCAGAACCAAAGGGACCCTGTCACGGTCTCTCTAGCCGCCGATTGGGTGATCGTTTTGCTGAACATTTACGTTCTGTAAAAAATAAACTAGACTGCCGACTGGGCAGTCATTTTTGTCTTCCTGGACACAGCCAGCATGATCTACAGGTCACTATTCTAACTAAAGTGGAAGGAGGTCGTGATCATAGACGTATGCTTGAACCGCGAATCATCCATAGCCTCGGTACAGTGGGTCCCAGGCGAATAAATGTAAAACAGAACACCGTAGATTAGATATTGTTTTTTGTATTATCTAATCATCCGTTGTTCGTCTTTTTGTTATTTATTTGTTTATCCATTGACTTTGTAATTTCTTGTAATTTTAGCTAATCATCTGTTGTTTGTCTTTTTGGTAATTTCCACGTATACACCTAACGTTAAACATTTTTTTCTATTTAGGCCATGTCTTTGATGTTCTTATTACAGGGTTTTAGTTGGAGACGACAGAAGTGAGACGTGTCTCTGGTCCAAGGCGATGTCCTGTTCTTCTTTTTTCACCCTCGCTAAAGGAGTTAACTCCGAAATTTTGGGCCTTTTCTTTCTTATATATACATTTTTCAGATTTTAGTTTTATTGGCTATTTTTATTTTGTTGTTCTCCATGCACGACAGCAATACAAACTTTCTTATTTTGTCCAATTTATATGACATTAAGCTGTCTCGTAACATATATTTTTATTTTTGTTATTGGAAATGGTTTGTCAAGACATTCATGTATTACTATATACCTTTTTTTCTACACTTTTTTCTTTATGCCATCCTAACAGAGGACCCCGAGGGAACCCCGGGATATAGAAATAGGACCCAGTATCTCCGGCTTGCGGGGTGTGACCCCTCCTAAACGGAGGCCGACCCCGAGGGTCCCGGGATATAGAAATAGGACCCATTCCGTGGTTGTGCGGGATTAATAAATACACAACCCATCTTTCGGATGGGATGTAAACTCAGGTCCACGTGTTGGAAGAAATGTCACGCTTCCTGCACGTTAAAGAACCCTTGTAGCAAGCTCTTTTTGGGGTGGTCCGTAGGTGATCGGCTACAAGGCTAAATTCCCCGCCCTTGACGATTTCACCCTACTTTTCCAGTGGCAGTAAGAATTTCCCGTCCCACGGCCATTTTCATACCCCAAAGTGATTATTTATCAACAAACTTGTTCTCGTCTTGATATAGCTGAAATATTGCTGAGTAGACGTTAAACAATATTCAATCAATCAATCAATCTTTATGCTTAAACGAAAAATGTCAACTTAATACACCACTATTCACAGCTACAGGTAGCACCATCAACTTCAATGGAGGATGAACTGTTTCCTCTTTGTTTAGGAATATTAATCTTAATTTCACCACTGTTAACAGCAGGAGGCTTCGTGGACCTTGTGTTTGACAGGATAAACATTCCAAGCACTGACTGGTCTTGACGATTTGTTATCCATTTAAAAGGGTCTATTTACAGATTATCATCATCAATCAGTTGAATAATAAGTGAATCCATTCAAGATTCATGCTTCGGCTGCTGACAAAATGAAACGCCTGTTTCTCCCGTACATAGATTTTGGAAAGCAGCTCAATTGAAAAGCAGCATATCTTTTCCACTTTCTTGCAATGCATAATGCAACATTTCAATTGAGTTAAAAAAACTTCTCGCTCCCTTAGTAGTTCTAGTGGAGCATTAAACCCATAACAAGGATTGGTACCAATTTCCAAGCAGTTTTGGCTACTTCAGAGTCCCTTTCCAGGAAGTGCATTGATTACACAACATAGCCCGCAACAGTTCGATGTTCCCCATCATTGAAATCGGCCAAATGGTGCATGGATGACTTGCACCTGATTCATTCTATCAATATCTGCCATGGAAAATAAAATGGAGTTAGCGTATCATATATAAGTATTCACATGAGTCTTTTTTCCGTGTCTTTGAAAATAGCTGTAAAGATGTCTTTGACTAGTTTGAAATTCATCTACTTGACACCTAATTTCTTCATTTGCATATCCATTTTCGACCAATGTTGTTGGAATTGTGTTTCTGTGATTATTGAGGGAGAGCTAACTCTTTCTTCTTGAATGATTTCCTGATGAACTGTGATTTTTTTCCAATGAGATGGCTCGTATATTGTTTTCTTCATTTGTGAAATGTCAGCAGATTTTGTCAAGCGAATTGCATACCGGTATTACACTGCATCTAAGCGATTCTCCATGTTTTTTTTTATAATTGCTGTGGACAACTTTACATTTCTATGATAATAGATTAATCAGTTAGGAACATGTGGTTCGACAAAGTCATATCATACAAAAAATACAAATCTTTTTTGCTGGTGCTGAAAAGTTGTTCTACAGAGGTGCTGAAAAGTTGTTCTACAGATTATGTATCAAAAAGACCAGAAATTTCCTCGATAAATGAACACCTTTCAAAATTTCCCTCCTATTCTTACAATTCTGCTGATGAAACCAATCATTACTGAGAAAGTAATCTAATGATCTGATTAATAGTTGGAATCAATTAAAGGTGTGCTGGAATAAAATTTCTTGTAGGACCGGCATGGGGAATATGGCACCTGTGGACTTTGCTGATGCTTTCTCTAATATGTTGTTTAGTCGCCCATCCTTGGCACTGAAAATGTTCGGACAGGTTTTTGTTTCCACGAATTGCTAGGAGATGGCAGTATATGAAATCGTGATATTTGGTCTATGCTTCATGGATCATTCTAGGTCTACAAAGCTTCATACGAATACAGAAACAAATCTGCCAGTAGTGAGATCAAACAAAATGTTTTTTGTCGCTCGATGTACAAGCCTTGTGTCATCTTACAAGTAAAATATTATTGTCGTTCGGTGTAAAAGTCTTATCAGAGTGACCCATAAATAATACTTACAGTGATATACAGGGAATCTATACGAGTGTCTTTATGAAGCATACACAAATACAATAATTGACACTTACCAAATCCTTGTAAATGTCCCGCTGGTATACGTCTGTTTAAAAGCTATCAAATTACGTCTTGTTCAGTTCAGTTATACACCAGAGAGAGGCTGGGGCAACTTGGTTTTAGAGGCACGTGATGTCGCTATGCGGTCTGAAAGGACTTTCCTCAGCTGGAATACCGCCATGGTTCATTGGGTACTACTGGTAGTTTTAAAATTACCTCTGAAAATACGCCTTTACTTTTGAAAATATAAGAAGATTAGCATTCCATATATGTATATCAATACTAAGACTATTGATGCTTAATAACTTGTTACCTGTTGTCATATTAAATATACAGTGTCTCCACCTACAAAAAATGCATTCTTACAATGAAATGTTATGATTTTCTAAAATCAAATTACTAGACAAATCTTCCATATGCTTACGTGTGTATTCAGAAACCTTTGAAGTTCATTGAAAGAAATGAACATAACATAAAGCACTTTTTAATTTTTGAAGAAGATTAAGAAACTTTTATCATCAGTTTGCTAGAAGGAAAGCAACTAAAATAATAAAAATTCCAATATAGATATTAAATACAACTGGCATGAAATATATATAATCTGATAATTGAATAACTTGTTCCCGTCCTGTTCTTGCTGAAATATTGCTTATTGACGTTAAACTGTACGGCCCGTATTCATGAAGGTGGTTTAAATTTAAACCAAGTTTAAATTTTTGTTAAACCAAGTTTAAAAATAAACTGTATTCACCAAAGTAGTTTAATCTAAACTGAGTTCAAAACAGGTTTAAACTAGCACTAAACCTGGTTTATTTTAAACCTGAGAGAGGGTAAGTTTAAATGACATTTAAAAAGAATGGATTTAAGGTGGAAGATGTGATTATGGAGGTAACTTTTTTGGTTGAAAAAATTTCTGTAGTTAATACTGAAGGGATGTACATGATAAGCTGTACACAAATTGCTTCAGAAGCAAATTTTGGATGCGTTCTGACTGACACTAATATCATTTAGCGAAGTGATGCAATGTCTAATTAAAAGAATTACTCCATGCCTGCTCGTTTTTAGAGTAAGACTACTGCGATGGCCTAAATCAGCAAAGATTTTCATTGGCAATTCATGACACAATTTTGGACAGAATCCTCTAGAACTTGGTTGTTAAATAGTTTGAGTGATAAAGTCAACTGTATCAATCAGATAATACTAACATCCAGTTTTTAAGCTATACTGCCAAATTAACACTAGAGGAACTGAGGTCTAGTGGGCCACACATACCCCCCCCTCCCCCCACTGACTGCTTTTGAATAATCCTTTATACACACATGAGGATTTGATTTGATTACACAAACGGATATCTTTGCAGAAGGAATCAATGAAAAGTCAATGTCGTATTATTTCTCCTTGATTGGGTCGGCCACTAATTACGTTCCTCCATGCACATCTGAATGTGGTATCCTTCCTTTGTGTAAATTTTAAAAGGAGTTGCGCTTACAGAGAGTTTGGACAGACAGACACGTTCTGGAACAACAGAATTTTCTTCCTAAAGTAAGATTGTTTTCTAAGTGCTGGAGGAAAATTGTAGACTTTCATTCGAGTAAAGGTAGATGACGGAAACAGTTATGCATCTCTAAGAAGCAAACAATAAATAAACACAAGAAATTTTGATTCCTATATACCCACTTAACTTCGTTAGCGGGGGGGGGGGGAGTATGATTAATTTTTCTACGATTATCTTTTGTTAGCATATGTATTTAAGTGGAGTAAGCTGTGGGTCTTTGTTACGTTTCATTTGTTTCCGTACACTGATTTTTATCTTTCGAGAAGCAATCTTAAATTTGACAACTATGGCGGCTTGTTTGTGCCATTTCGTCTTTTCAACGAAGAGAAGACAAACTAAAGCCCGCTAATTTGTGACTTAAAACTGTCGTCTTTTTGTTTTGTTGTCATTTCGTTCTGTGGTCTACGTCTTTTCACTGTGTAAAGACGCAAATTAGTGGACCGAAAAGACAATAATTTGCGGGGCAATAATATGAAAAGACTAACAAGAGGCTCTCAAGAGCCTGTATCGCTCACCTTGGCCATTGCTGAGAAATACAGTCAAAAATAATAATACCAATGTTGAATGCCAATCTTGAATCTGTTCAGACAAGCCAGACACATTTTAAGAAGGGGACAAACTAAGGTCCATTGTGACCAAGTGTGATTCCAATTGGCCAAGTACTTTCAGAAGAGAAGATCTTGGAATATGTTTCCCCATAGGGTCCAATGTTAAACTAAGTTCCCCGCTGGTGGCCATCTTAGATGATGTGCAGACTTGCCGGACTCATTTTTGAAAGGGAACCACCTAACGACTATTCTGGCCAAATTTGGTTCCGATTGGCTCTGCGGCTTCAGAGAAGAATATCTTTGAATACCTTCCCATAGGGTCCAATGATAAAACCAGGCTTCACGCGCTGGAGGCCATCTTGGATATGATGCGGACTTGACAGACACTTTTTTGAAAGGGGACCAACTTAGGACTATTGTGAACATCAATATGTATTTGGAAACCAAATTTCATTGAAATCGGAAAATGTTGAATTTTCC
>MJUU01016327.1:1212-11643 GCA_002080025.1 Modiolus philippinarum | reverse complement strand
GACGGACGGACGACGGACGCCAAGTGATGGCAAAAGCTCACCCTGGCTTTAGCCAGGTGAGCTAAAAATTGTAACCCTATAATTAGCGACATACAATTGTCGTCTTTTTTTTTTTTTGTTCTGTCCTCTTCTTGTCTTTTTGGCATGAATGACGCAATTTAGTGGGATGAATAGACGAAAAGACGACAAATGAAACCCATTAATTAACAACCTTAAATTTGTCGTATTATTGTTTTGTTGCCTTTTCGTCTTTTCGAGGCGAAAATATGAAAAGATGACAACTTGAAACCAGCTAATCAGCGGCTAATACACGACTTTTGAATCCTATTAACTCCTGAAAAAGTTCTATTTTTTATACGTAAAAAAAAATCAATACATCAATTCACTAGTTAATGAACACTGTTGAGCTAAGGGAGATTTAATCGATTTTTAGCGCTTCAGGTTAATTATTTTTCGTCAATTAAAGTTCAGTTAAAGAATTGTCATACGGAAAAAATTATAAATGCATTTCAATTTCACGAATCGTTTGTTTTTTACGTGGTATATATTTATTTCAATATGCTTAGAAATCCAGTATTCCCTCTTACTAGTATCCGAGGCGATCGTTTCCGCCTTCAAGTACACAAGAGTTCCTATCTCGAAAGTTCCGTATAAACGACCATAAATTGTCGTCTTTTCGACTTTTGCGGACGAAAAGACGCAAATTAGCGGGGCAAACAGACGATAATTAGTGAAGAGAAAAGATGACAACTTAAGGTCGCTAATTAACAGGTTACATTTTGTCGTCTCTGTTTTTATACGACCGGTCATATAATGCGTTGGCGTCGGCATCGGCATTGGCGTCAGCATCGGCGTCTGTGGACAGCATAACTTTGGTTCTAGTGGACGAATCATTATCAAATTTAAGTATGTTGTTTCTTGGCAGTCACGAAAAACTGAAGTTTTAATTTTCAGTTTTTGACCTAGATACAATAACGTAACCCTCAGTCCACGTGAGAACGTAGTGGACTGGGGGTTACGTTATCGTATCTATTTTTGACCCTGCCTGATTTAGAAAAAGGGGCAAAAAGTGGTGAAATAAGGTGTTTTTACATATTTGTCTATAGAATCTTGAATTTTGATGGGGTTTCTTTCAGTGTGCTCCTGAGGAAATTTGGAATCAGCACTTTGTCAACAGATATCACGTAGCATATACCGTTCCTGAGAAGGGACGAATCCAAATATATTTTTTTATGATTTTAGTCCCATTTGATGCAGTTTTTTTTTCAATGGAAGTTTTATGACGAATTTACACAATTACGCTCTACTGTTCGAGTATTGGTAGCTTCTTTCCTTACCTAGCTATGAGGGGCGAACGGGTTCAAAATTGCAAATTTGCAGATTACCAAAATTTTTTTTTTCATCGGATTTCGATTTTTTTCTTTGATTCCTCTTGATATAAGCTTTCGTTTGTATGTCAACGGATTCGGCAAAGCCCTGAGCGTTTCTGAGTTTTAAGGGGTCAATGGGGCAAAAACTGCAAATTTGAAGATTACCTAAAATCTTTATTTTTCAACGAAATTTCGATAGGATTTTTTTTCTTTGGATTCCTCTTGATATAAGCTGTCAGTACTATGCAATGGATTTGGCATAGCTCTTACCGTTTCCGAGCTATAAGGGGTCAAACAGGAATCATAAGGAGTCATAAGGGCTAATTTTCATTTTCCCTAGTTTTTGTGTCCATCTAATTATTGTGTCACGCTCTTTAATATGTCCATACTCACTTTGAATAACACTTGTTCAAATTTCAAGGGTTGACATGCTGCAATTGTATCATGCTGCGCTCCGCGTAGCCCTTTATCCCGTCCTTCTGCCTTGCAAATTATCGTTCTGTTGTCCCGCTAGTTATCGTCTTTTCGGGGCAAAACAGGACACAACTCATGATGTTATGTTATCATTAAAACGTGAGTTTTACTTTTTAGAACATAAACAGAGACGTTTAGTACAGAGATTGGTAACTCGGTGACATCCAGTAAATTATGCAGCCCTTGAGATTTGATTGCCAAACTTTGTAGTGCAAAATTTCGAAAACGATAAAAGATGACATGTTTTAAAAGTTTTTTTTTCTATTTTGTATATAAAAAGTTTTAAATCCAGTAAGTAAAGGATAAAGGTAAATAGTAATATATGAAATAAAAGTAGTTTGCCAAAGTTCGACATTGGCTGTAACGTTTGGAGACACTTCAAGTTTTCGTAATAAGCCAATATCTGGTTTTATGTGTCTCTGTTGTAGGTAGAGATGAGGCCTAGCAAGCACTGTATTTTTTATATTCCATTCATACGGCAATATAGATTTCTTAAATGTATTAATTAAATTACTAGCACAATGATTTCTCTGTATTATGTTACATAGAGGTAGAAAAATGAACATTTTACAGTATAGTCAAGAGCTTAAGATGACTTAGATAATAGTATCAACAAATTTCAAGAATTAGTGCTCCGATGGAGCTGAAACTCGAAAGCCCTGAAAATCAACACGTGGCAAAATTTAGTAATCATCCAAAGAACTGCTGCATACGTCTGCATGTATTAAGTTATTCCGTAATACATGAAAATAATCGGATTGTGTGATATCGTATGTATGTCGATTTCATTGCTATAAATATATGCAATACACATATCACAGGTAAACAAATGTTATTTTCATCTTTGACAAGTTACTGCTCGGCAGGCTTGTTGATCCGAGACGCATTATAAAAAGCGATTTATTTGATAAACATGCAGATTGTTTTCAATTTAAAATAACAACACCGTATTCAACTAAAAAAATGAAGAAATATAACTTAAATACACAAAGACACGATTTTGAAGTAAACCGTTTGCCACTATATTTTATCGGAAGCACGAAGATCATCTTTTAGAGCTGTTAACAGGCTTGAAGCCTCATGTGATTTTTTCTTGTCATTTATACAGCACTCCGCCTTCGGCTTACGAGTTAAAAATTGTCATGAGTAATATGCCCTCTATCGGCAACCGCTTTACAAATAGTATTATTGTTATCTACATTTTGCGGATCATCATCATCACCTTCTTTTGGTTCAAAATCGGGATCATGTCTACTGAAATGGCTATATATTGGGTAAAACAGCCAATGCAACAATCATTGTAAGTTGCACAATGGACAAACACGTGAATCTACGTCGTTTCCATAGAAAAAAGACATTATAATCAGAAATAGTTATATTGATAGTTCCTACTTTTTATGTTGCACCTAATTCAATAGCCAAAAGAAATGCTCTATCTGTGATATCTATGAACAAGTGAGGACCATAATACATGTCTCGCCCTTCCCTGCTTGGACTCTAAATTGATGTGAAATCTAAGTGAACTAATCAGAAAACTTAACATGGCCACTAGACCGTGAAATTTAGGTAAAGGACAAAAGTCACCTGCCAGACTGACATGTACTACCGTAGACAAAACTACATACAAATATTATCAATCTACCACTTATAGTTATTGAGAAGTGGACTTAAGCAGATAAACTTAACATTGCCGCTAGACTGTGAAATTGAGGTCAAGGACAAAAGTCACCTGCCATACTGATATGTACTACCCAAGACCAACCTACATATCAAATATTATCAACCTACCACTTCTAGTTANAGACTGACATGTACTACCCAAGACCAACCTACATACCAAATATTATTAACCTACCTCTTCTAGTTATTGAGAAATTGGCTTAAGCAGAGAAGCGTGGTCGCTGGACCGTGCAATTGAAGTCAAGGTCACATGATGTTATATCCGTCAGGTAGCACTTGATTAGTTCTACCATTGGACCAAATATGATGTTCCTAAATCAAAGGGTTTTCAAAATACTATATAGTATCAAGGTTAACGCCGTCGCCGTCGTCATACTTTGCACGCCTATGACTTTCGTCGCGGGCGAAACAATAAACCATCAGCTAGTCTGATGTGAGCTTCTGGATTATGGCCTTCATAATAAAAACTCCCTAAGATAAAACTGCAAAAGGAGTAACCCCTCCATAACAAATTAGCAAAGTCTTCTTGAAATGCATATTTTCAATATATGTTCAAATGTTAAGAAAAATAAAACCCTTCTATAGCGTACAAACTGTATGAATAGACAGGTTATGTTGTTGCTCTAAAAATATTTTATTATTTCCCCAACAAAGTCATCTTGTTTCTTCTAAATGTTTTAATGCTCCCTGAAAATGCTATGTCGTTCCCAAACTATCTTGGTGGAATCAAATTATACCATAAGGAACAACACAATTTACATACTAATTTAAAGTTTTGATGGGAACGACACATAATCTTGAGTACATTCAATTTTTGTAAACTAACACTAACAGAAAGTTTATTTATATAATAGTTCATGGAAAGTTGACATTATCCGTAAATTTAAACTGCGCGCAGTCTAAATTTCACAATAATGACCACTCTTTCATGAATTATTATTTTTATTTCATTGAGGAATATAAGACATTTAATCACATTCTGCTATCTATTTATATTAATTTTGATATGGTTTTGATGTCTGAATTGAAAGTGTTTCCCTACATCGCATTTAAATTCGAGAGACAATTTCATTAACTAGTCATGACCAGTTTGTCAACCAATATCATCAGAGATAATGACCGGTTATCATAGAGTGATAGTGACTGACAAAACTGGTCATTTACCGTCTAATAATTCCAAATGTAATTGTAACGATCAATTTCATTGGTCAATGTAATGCATAACAAAACAAATATTTTTTTCAATATTTCCGTTTGCCCGTTAATCCACTCCGGGAAATATAGTGCAGCAAATAGAGACATCGTTTACTCTGATCAAAAATATTTTTTCAAGTCGCTTGGAATTAAAAGAATTAAACACTGGTTTTAAGAAAATTATGTATGTTCTTCCACAGTTCACTCACAAACTTTACATAAAGATCTTCGGACTTTATTCAGTTTGCGAGTGAGCTGCCGGAGTTTATACATAGATAATTTCCTAAAAACCAGTGTTTAATCCTATAATAATGACTGATAAAAATTGTTGTAGAATAAAAAATTCCACCTGATTAACTCTACATCAATGGAAAAGGCTCATTAAAACTTACATTGTATATGGATTAGAGCTCGTTATTACCCCTTCCTTATTCTGCTTTTGTGTAGTCTATCATGATTCAGAGCCAGCAACATGACGTTTTCGTATCTTTTAAACGGTGTTTATTTTTAAACCCAGTTTAAACCAGGTTTACTTAAACTAAGTTTGATTTGCTTTTGTGAATACCAGAAAATTTTAAATCCAGTTTAAAATTAAACCTAGTTTAACTAAACCTGGTTTATGCTTAAACTAAGTTTATTTTAAACTTCCTTCGTGAATACGGGCCTAAGTAATCAATCACATTTCTCAATGGGCCATTGTCTCGAAGCCCTGTGTAACTGCGAGTCTTCCAACCCTTTTCTATATTAGTATTGTCAGTCAATGGCTTATGGTGGCATCAAGTAAACTGCTGTAGGACAATATCCATTCTTGGACATCAATAACACGATGGACATCAGTTCATATACCCTAGAATATAGAATGTATAATACACATGTAATATTGCAACAAATGTATATGGCAGTTGAAACATAAAACATACCCATGATATTCTTCCTGATGAAACTGCTATGTAGGGATACTTTCTATAAATTCTATAGTTTCATATTTTTCTGGAGAGAAAGGAGATAATATGCTGTTTCTTCTATAAATTTGTCCCATTTTTTCGGGATTTCGCCATTCTCAAACAAGGTTTTAGTTTATGATAAAAGGGATGATTTTGATTTTACAATTACTAATTTCCCCTTTCTTGACGGCGACGTTCCCCTAGCTCCATCCTACGGGGTGTATATATCCCAACTTGTACGATTCGCTCGCATTTGTTCCACCCTTGATGATTTTAATGCTCTCACATCTAAACTTTTACAACAAGGTTACAGATTTCATAAATTATTAAATACTTTTAAGAAGTTTTACAGAAGATATGAACATTTGATATCTAGATATGACGTGACTCGGAAACAGCTAATAACAAAGGGCATTTCTCATCCTCGATTTTATGGAAATGTTGTTAAAAAATGTCAAAAACTGATTAATAATCCAGAAAAACTGGGACGTAATTTACATTCTTTACGTAATAGTGGATATCGACGAGATATTCTGAACAAATCCGTTAAATTGGCTTTGGATTCCGGTGACCTGAAGACTTTACATATATACTGGCCTCTCACTGATACTGCCGATGTCTGCTGAAATACATGAAGACTCTTTACCAAACCCTTCGGGAAATTTTGAGTTTGATTTTTCTTCCGTAGTGCGACATTGTTTTACCAGCAGACTAGATTCCTTGAGCTAGCCGGCAGTTTAGCGGCGAGCACTCTTTGACCCTTCTTTCAAAATTACGTTTTGTCTTATGCTTTTTCTGTTCCAAGATAGTGGTCATTGAGTTAGAAGTCTACCTGTATTGGGTTTTATTCGCGTGTTTATGATACTATAGGGAAACGGGATAGAGAAAGGGGAGGTTTGGGTACCCATAAACCGGTTTAACCCTACCACTGACTTTTGCTGGTGGCGGTACCAAATCCGGCTATCCCGAGTTCCTATCGTTATCTATGTTTGTCTCTTGTTTTCATTATTGTTTTTCTGGTGCAGTTTGCTTGTAAATTGTGGCATGTGATTGTAGTTCCTGGCCGTTGTAGGTGTTTGGTGTTTTCCTGTTTTTGTAATTTAACTGGCACATAAAAGCTTGGTCGATAGTCTGACCACGAATGATTTTTCAGACGCTCCGTACCATGCGCGTCTTCAGATGTTGGAAAGGTTAATGTCCTGTGTTTGCGAGGTAGTCCTGTCATAATCCGATAAGCCTGAACGTGAATCACTGTATCCGAGAAACGCCACGCTACATCCAGTATAAAGACACTGTATTTTGTTAAGGAGCGCAGACTCGCCGGAAGTCGTATAGATGGCTCCCAGTCGGTGGATAGGGGAATGCCCTGTCTACAGGGGTAGTCAGGACATGCAAGAAATACGGAAAGCCTGACTGCGACCAATTGTAGCCAAACTGTGTGGAGAAACGCCACGCTCCATGCAGTATAAAAACCCCTTCTATATTGTCTAAAAGGAACAGATTCACTTGGACTCGTCTAGAAGGCTAAATATCCTGCCCCTACCCATTTCTCCCCTTTTCCAGTGGCAATCGAACTCATTGTCCCTTTCACCTTTGTTTCGTCCTTCTCTTATTTAATAAGTAAATACCGAAGTTACTGTGCATATGCGCATTTTAATGTGTTGAATTTATTCTTCTCTTACTTAAATGTTTTGAATTTATTATCTTTTTCTCGTCCTGGTATAGCTGAAATATTCCTCACTTGGCGTGAAACTTTAATCACTTAATCAGTCGTACAGCTGATCATATACTTGTATTTAGAACAAGTTTTAACAAATATGTCTAGAAACTTCAGGAAATGTATGTGCATGTTTTGTTGAGTTAAACACTGTGTGGAAATCTGCTATTAAAATCAATAGATATACAAGAGAAGGTCTGTAATATAATGCACAGTTTACATTTACATGTGTAGATACAATTCAAAAATATTTTGATGTAAGTATTATTGGTCCAATTAATTTGTACCCCCACCCCCAAATTTACCAATGAAGACAAACCGATAATTCTGGGACAAATACCACAGCCAGGTTGTTATGAAAAGTACAAAATATGATTTGACAAAAATATGGTAAAAAGTGAATTACACTACCAGTGTGCATAAATTAAAGGATATCCAACAGTAATATGGTCTTTAGCAAGTAAATACAGCTTACTTGCACACGATGCAATTGAGTGAAAAAAAGGGACAACAGGAAACACCTACAATGGCTAAAAATTATAATTAGATGCCACAATCTGCTAGAGAACTACACAGGAAAAACAAAAATTAAACAAAAGACAAACGCAAACAACGATAGTGAGTCAATATTCATGCTGAGTTGCTCATTATAGCGTTTAATTGATTATTTATTACAGTTGTTATTGGAAATGTTTTGTCAAGACATTCATGTAATACTATATACCTTTTTTCTACACTTTTTTCTTTATGCTTAAACGAAAAATGTCAACTTAATACACCACCATTCACAGCTACAGGTAGCACCACCAACTTCAATGGAGGATGTACTGTTTCCTCTTTGTTTACTAAAATTGATCTTAATTTCACCACTGTTGACAGGATATACATTCCAAGCACTGACTGGTCTTAACGATTTGTTATCCATTTAAAAGGGTCTATTTACAGATTATCATCATCAATCAGTTGAATAATAAGTGTAGCCATTCAAGATTCATGCTTCGACTGCTGACAAAATGAAACGCCTGTTTCTCCCGAAGATAGATTTTGGAAAGCAGCTCAATTGAAAAGCATCATATCTTTTCCACTTTCTTGCAATGCATAATGCAACATTTCAATTGAGTAAAAAAAAACTTCTCGCTCCCTTAGTAGTTCTAGTGGAGCATTAAACCCATAACAAAGATTGGTACCAATTTCCAAGCAGTCTTGGCTACTTCAGAGTCCCTTTCCAGGAAGTGCATTGATTACACAACATAGCCCGCAACAGTTCGATGTTCCCCATCATTGAAATCGGCCAAATGGTGCATGGATGACTTGCACCTGATTCACTCTATCAATATCTGCCATGGAAAATAAAATGGAGTTAGCGTATCATATATAAGTATTCACATGAGTCTAGTTTTCCGTGTCAGTAGTATAAAATGGGCGCACGATTTTGTGGAATATGTGGAATAATTGTGGAACAAAGGATTAATCCGATTAGTTCCTAATCCTAATCCCCTAATCCGATTAATGCCTAATCCTAATCCCCTAATCCTATTAAAAGAATACACATCCCTAATCCTAATCCTCTAATCCTATTAAAAGAATCCACATCCCTAATCCTAATCCCTTCATCCTATTAAAAGAATCCACATTCCTAATCCCCCATCCACAATCCTATTAAAAGAATCCACATTCCTAATCCCCCATCCACAATCCTTAATCAATGCATCCTCATTTTTAATCCAGATAAAAAAGATCCACATTTTTAATCTCCGACTCCACATCCATGAATCCCCATTCAACAACGGTCTATTGAAAATCAATATCCTAAATGATTGTATTGTGTAGCCCTCCGATTGTTTTGATTCTCTAGTTGAGAAACATAAATTGTTGAAATTATCAATTGTAAAACTCGGACTTGCATTAATTTCTGTACTGCTTTACACCATATTGAAATAAAATATTTTCTTCCATGCATAAGGACAGTTTCTTGCAGTCCTTCCCTAAATTGTTGAAATGACTTTTTGTTTTCGCTTTTATTTGTATTATCTCCCTTAGATCAATAAATTTGTGTCTGTTGAGTACTGTTTTCTTCAATTGTGTGTGTGTGTGTGTGTTTGTATTGATGAAAGTAATAATAATAATAATAATACTCGGTTATAATACTTTATAAGAGAAAAGAACAATGGAATAAAAAAAAGTTTTATTAGAATACCATGAGAAAAAAAAACAACCATAAAATAAAATGCAACAATGTGTTCACAATTTAAATCTTAACCATTTTATTTTCTTTTTTGGTAGAAATAAACTGTTTATGTCCCTTTTCACATATAATTGTTTTGTCGGTGCTTCAGTATCTTTTATAATCTGTTGAACGTTACCGTTTTCAACAAAGTCCTCGACATTTTCATCATCACTATTACCACTATCCGAACTGTCGGAATTTGAAATTGTTTTTCTTTTGTTATTTGCAATCATGCTCATCGGGATATGAATAGATTTCAGGAACTTATAGAAATTGTCAATTCCTTTTGGTGGTTTTCTTTTATCATTTGGTACAACAATATTACGAATCCAGTCAATGATATGACTATTAGAAATAACTTCTCCTTCAACAGTGACTTCTCCATGCTCACTCCAAGAAATAGCGGGCTGTTTTTGTAAGTAATTTAAGAGTTGAACTGCTCTCTTTTGATATCTGTTTGGAATTGTGATGTCTACTAAAGTTTCTATATTTGTCTTGTTAGTGTTTTTATTTGCTCATCAAATGACATGTGAATGTTTTTATTTTAGTGTTTTTCTTGTAGTGCTGCTGATGAGGAATTAATTTCCGGAATGGCGATACAGCTCATTAAAATTAATTGCAGTTGGAGTTAACATATGTGTTGTGCTCTCGTGTTCATTTACTCCATATCATGCCGTAACATATTCTACACTTAATGACCTTCCTTCTTCCCCGCATTTAGACCATTATAAAAATACTCCTAGATTCTCATTAAAATCTTTTAAAAAATTAAGGGTGATGGGTCAATTTTACTTTTTATCATATCTGGTGAAAAAAAAAGTCTCA
>MJUU01016326.1:65962-76611 GCA_002080025.1 Modiolus philippinarum | reverse complement strand
ATATTAAAATGATTCTAAGATAATCATTTGAGACAGAAATAAACGTTAAAGTTGTTTATATTTCACCGACATTAAACATTAGAGAAAAATCATTAGAAATGAAATTAACATGATTTAATTATATTTGACAAGTTGATGGCAGGATGTATTCCAATGTTACTGACAAATAAACAACTAAACACAGTAGCCGTTTACTACACGTGCCATAACAATTTCCGGCGTTACTAAAGACACGTATACTAATTGAATTACTTACGGAATACACAATGATTCTCTTCTAATTTATTTTCAAACCAAAGTGCATTTGTATGTAAAAATGCATGGTAAATGTTAATTTTTCAAACTTTCCTAGGGAAAAATCATTACTAAATATTGCAATATACAGTCCTTGGTTTTACCAGAGACATGTAAATATATGTCTCTGGTTTTACTGTACACTAAGCTTTGTTTTTTTAATACCTTTTTATCTTATCATCTATTGACAATATCTCATATTTAAATTATCACATATTTCGGGTGTGAAATTTCAAGAAATTTGAAGAAAAAATTATGGAAATTAAAATTTTTCCCGAAATTTCACTTCACCATATTTTGCTATAGTAATATCTGCAGTATTGCAGAATCCTACGTGCCCTTTCAAATATGCCAGAATATTTATTTTTTAAGCCAAAGGTATCGGGTAAGTTTTTTGTAGGGACATTTTTTTCTGTATGTGCAGACACATTTCCAGCTCCATAACAAGCTCTAGCGGACCCAGACACAAATAAAATTATTGGTCTAAAAAATCAGAAAAGGGAATATCCGGTCCATTTTTTGTCATTTTTGCCTAACTTGTAAATCTCAAGTATGCTGCAGGAACTCCCTCTGGATGCACCATAATTAGTGTTGTTTTTTGATGTTGTTAGATAGATTCTGAATTTTAACATAATTATTTTTTAATAAACCAAATATTCTTATTTTTTGTGTAAAGAACGTCCAGATTTCGTGATTTCACCAACATCAATTAAATTGTGGTTTTCTATATAGACTAAAACGACGTTGTGGTTTTTTTTCTTTTTGTCCCTTAATTTTATCAGTTTAGCTATCGACATTGAATACTTAATTCAAACGAGCCATAGCATGTCTTGTCTGTGTCCGAATCTGATATGGTGCAGAAAGACGAAGATCGGATAATTAATGGAAATTCAAATTGATCTGTAAAGTCGTGAGAAACTAAAAGTGAAGATTCACTCATGGATGTTTTGTCTGAGACAGTTCCGTTTTGGCGTATCAATTATATATATATATATAAACAATAAATAAATAAAATTACAAATATATAAACCAATGTATTATAATGATTGTGTGCAAATTATATCCTTTAACTTATTTAGTTTATAGGAGCGGAATTTATATAAGTGGTTTCCACTTGTTTTCCAATCCTTATACTGTTGTACTTTGCATAAATTCATGTTATTTCTGAATAAAATATAGTTTACACTAAAATTTTTGTTAGCGCACCTTTTTAAAAGTTCCCTTTTAATGAAAATTAGTTTCAAAATATGTGAAAAGGAAATATTTATGTACATGCGTATAATGATACTCCTCGGAAAATGTAATAGAAATAACATAAAAAAGAAAAAAAATATTTATTTTAAATATACCTTGGTGCATTTGCTTGATTGCGATGCTTATATATGCATATCTTAATAAAACAAATAAAGTTTATCATATCAAACGAATCATAAAGATGTCGTGTCTCTGTTTCTCTCAAATTGAGACTTCAAAATATATGTATATAGCAGTACTTTCTTTTTTATCTTTTCCAATTACTTTTTAAAATATGCAACTTTTTGTAAATAAGCAAGAAATTGTGAAAGACATTTAACAGTAAACTTGACAAAATAACGTTTACGTATTATCACAGCACGTCACAAATTATAGGAGGCGTGGATAACGGTGCAAGTAGGCGGAGTTATTAATATCCCTAAAGCGATAACGGGATTTGATTGGATATTGTTAATTTTGCGTAAACTTCGAAAAACGTGTAAATAGGAGATCTGGTAAGTCAGAAAATGATTATTTGTTCCAAAACTGATATTAGAGATTCGAAAAGAGACATCTGCCTGTGTTTGACAAAGTCAAGATCAAACGGTTTAACATCGCCATCTGATAATTATTTCGTTAATTAAATACAGATCGGACATATTGGAGAACTGCGATTTTCTTGTTCTGTCAATTTTGATCAATTTCAGGATAAATAATACTGACAAACAAATTCATCATGAGCTTGGGTGTGGCGGGGTATCACCACCACCAGGGATACCCACACCCTGGACCAATGACACATGACTTTTACCAGGCATACCAACACATGCCGAGATATGCCGACCACTGCACTGATGCTGCATATTTTCAGAACTGGGTGTTAAACGGCCACCACACAGACATTCCCATGCCTCCTGATATATACGCAATGGGTGGCACCCCTTCCTCGCCAGAAACCTACACTTTAGGAGGGGTACAGTACGAACACTATATCGACAAAAATGGAGACCGAATTGTGAAGAGACGGGTAACAGCAAATAAAAAAGAACGACGAAGAACACAGAGTATTAACACAGCTTTTGCTCAACTTCGAGGATGTATTCCGAATGTTCCCTCAGACACTAAGTTATCTAAAATCAAAACATTACGATTAGCTACAAGTTATATAAATTATCTTATGGATGTTTTAGCAAAAGACGATCCGACATTGACGGAAAATGGTTTCAAAGCAGAATTAACTAAGAAAAGTGATAAAAAAGAGGAGAAAAAGACTGCTATTAAGACTGAACCTGTAAGTATCTGTTAAGATATTTTAAGCTTAAAACCCCCAAAAATTAGGGGTTGGGCTGACCTTTTTCGGATGCTGGGATCGGATTTTTATTTAAACTCGGGAATTTCTGGATCTCTATAATTTAAGCCTGGGATTTGGGGAAATAAATGTAAGGAGAATCGAGATTTAAGTAATTAAAGCCTGGGATTTCGGGAAATAAATGTAAGGAGAAAATAAATTTCACCAATTTTTGTAAGATCTTTTTTAAGTTCGGGATATTGTGATTTAGGAGAAGTATAAAGTCAAGATTCTCGGATGAAACCCCGTCCCCCATTATGGGCATGGTATCAGCATTTGCATTGAGGTGGTCTGCTACTGGCAAGTTTTAGGTTTTTGATTCTTGTATAAAATAATTTGAAGTGCAATTCTCAGATGGAGACAAATTTCTTCGTTTTCATCTTAAATAGAATAATTCCAGCAACTTGCAAGAAAAAAAATGCCAAAAACTACTACAAGTTTCAATAATGATGTTAAAGTTGTTTCTATGTGACAATTTTTTACGCGTCAAAACATAATTGGTGTAAATTATGCATCAAAATTTTTAGAGTGTACTTAATGGAGTTTGAGAAATTCTACTTCATCATCGGTGCCACTTCAGATTATGCAGTAACTCAAACACATAAATTCAGTGTAAAGACACAGTTAATAAATTATGGGAGTTCTTATTTAATCACAGAAAGATTTGAAGATATTTTTTTTTGAAAATTCTGCAAGTCCTTAATTCTGATAGAAATTAAAATACAAATTCAAAGATAAGGTTTCAAATCGAAATTGTATAACTTCTTATAGTCCAATGTATAATATCAGAAGTCCATTATTAGTAAAAATGGACTTGTGATAGTATCTATATATTATGATTTGTAATATTTCTTAATTAATTGATTTGAAAATTTGAAACAAATAGATGTGCAAAGATGTTCGAAAATTAAGAATTTGGATGACATCCGCTTACATTCTTTTGGCCCATGCATAGTATCCTCGTCCGGCGTCACTTCCTCATTTTTGGGGAAATTCTAGGAAAATGTTCAATAGGTTTTCTACACTATAATAAGTTATTGTTTAAACCAAAGATGTATGATGTTTAAACTGATACAAATCTTCAAGATGTAATGAAAAATTTCGAAAGCAGAAATTTGAAATAGCTAACTCGACCCCTCACGTATTTTCACGTGACCCTTTCAAGTCGCTCCTGGATTTGATGCGTCGTTAAAAACTGGGGAGTTATCACTATTGTGTACGCATGAACTACGTAGATAAAAGCATGAGATAGGTAGTCTTTCTGAGCCCTAGGTGTTTACTTACAAATATTTGTTATTAATGTGAAAATAGATAGGGATGATTATATAAAACAAATCAAATTTCTTATATATAATAGAAAAAAATGACTGCAATAGAACGGTCTTGCGAAGTACTAATATTTCAAACTGACAAAGTCTGTGATTTTTTTCAGTTCCGTATAACATTCAGGGAGAATATAAAAGTATCTGATATTGACATACATTAAACGGGCTAACCCTACGGAATGCTGAATATGAAATGTACACTGGACACTACCGAATCTATTTCAAAGAAACAAAATATCCTTGTTTTATCAAAACGGCTATATAATTACAAAACTTATTATCTTAAAACAAAATAATAATAATCTTTTTATCCGGTAGCGTCCGTCTAAACAGTGGTGGCTTTGTCGACTAACTGAGAAAAACCCATGAAATATACATTTTAAATAGATAGGTCTTTCTAATTCATTTTATCTGAAGATGCGAATTGTGAAAAATGCTTTTGGACTCGTAAAACATCGGGCGGTCTTGTTAAACATGCTACATACAGCGATTCTTCCAGTTTTCAGTACAAATTTGAAATATTATAAAAATATATTTTAAAATCTTTCGTAACAAATCGCAATTAAAATGACTCTTCTAGCCCTTTGAATATTTTGCAAATAGAAATTAATTCAGGTATTGTAACAACATAAAATAAAGCAAACACTAAGAAGTTTGAATGTAGGGGAAATATACGTTCAAAAACAAAGGCATCAGACAAAAATTTTAAGATAAATCCATGTGAATACCTTCCCTGTTGAGAGGTTAATCATAAATATGACAGCCGATGTCTTATTTCACTACAAAAATAAGTTTTACATTTCACCATTTGAAATCAATTTGCTGTTTTTGTATGGAGACGGCTCCAGCCTATTAAAAGAGTTAAGGTGCTGTGAGAAAATCATAACAAACGCAATAAAATTTACAGAAAATACTACTCTCCGTTGTAAATGTTTCCTCTGATAACATACGCTTCGTGATGGGAAAAAACTATCTTTTCATTCAAAAATAATTTTTGTATATGATCTTTAAGCACGGTGATGATTTATCTCAAAACAAAATAAATATTTTACTAAAATTATACTAATTTGCTACATGAATCATAACGATGAAAATTGTTGGAAAAATAAAAAAGAAATGTATTCATTGACCAAATATTGTCTTGGCGTTCTTTGTCAATTTGCATGAAATTTACATTTTGCCTTGCAAATAAAATTGTGGTCAACTCTCCGTCTCCGAACTTTCAGAAAACAAATCAGCCACAATTTTATAATCTTTCCATTATTTAAATGAGCATTGAATTTAAGAATTTTGTCACCATTTAGCGCTTTGCATTCAACAAATTGATATGGAAGTTGTACAATTGAAACAGGGGATGATTAAAATTGTGGTTAGTTTCTGTTTGGGGGGGGTATGATAGCTCCCATTCTTATAGGTTTGGATGCCATCAAAGGCTTAAGCATAAAGTGTGGGTTTAGCCATTTGCTGTTAAAATGCATTATTTGTTAAGGGTTTTAGCAGTAAAAGTTACCCTAAATCTCTATCTAACATGAGTCGAAATCAAAGCAACTCATTATTATTTCCATACGTTTGACACGAAGTAAATGGTACAAAATGCAAAATCCGGTAAATAATAATTGCGGGAAAATATAATTTAATTTATGTATAATTTACAAAGTGGAAAAGAAGTGGATGCATTTATTGCGAGTGTGTTACACAGCTTTCCTCTACTGAAAATGACACCCACTTGAAATATACATTACAAAGATATAATATAACACTTTTGATATGTAGCACTTTTCAGCAATTTAAGATGAAGCGAATACAATGAAAAAGGAAAACAGATAATGAAATATTCTATATCTAAAATTCTGAATAATGAAGTGGGTTCTTTTCTTTTCTTTTGTTTTTATTTCAGTTCAGGTTTAGGTTGTTATGAAATATTTTTTTGCATCATAAACTCAGATCAAAAACGCACTGTAATGGTAATTTTTGAATTAGCATCAACATATTTTGTATAACTATTAAAAATGAAAATGGTAATTGAAGATACGATATTTTTAATTACTTAAATATTGAAATTGTACAATCTTGTTTAAGTTAATTTCTTAACATAATGTGAAATAAATAAAAGTTCTCTTAGTCGTCAGAAACTTTTGCCCAAGTTGACTAAATTTGGACCACTTGGGTTAAATTTCGTAAATATTTTATTTCCAATAATTCAAAATTTCTAAATGTATGACTTGAAACATACAGACACATTTTGGAATTTCACAAAATGAAAAAATATAGAATATGTTTCAAATGTATTTATTTGTAAATTTATTTGTAAATGACAATATGCATCGCAATAATTTCAAGATGTAAACAATTTTCAACCCTTCTGTCACTAAAATTTTAATTCATAACATATAATATGTAGTTATCATAAAAAAGAGAAACAAAAACTTGATTTCGAAAGTGTAACATTAAAAAACGTTTCATTTATATGCAATATTCCGGCCATACATGATACATCACCGGCGGATCAGGATGGTATTGCAACAAGATGTGAGTTCCCGTCGATTTTTTGCCATTTTGTTTTTCAGTTTTTACGTAAATCCTACTTGAATTTAACGTATATAATTAATAGAAAAAGGGATAATAAGACATTGGCATACTTCATAATTAAAATACAATTTAAAACACCATGAACTGATGCGAGTAGCATTCTTAAGCGTATTTTTTTTCTTTATTAATGTACATGTTAATGTGTGTAGTATTGAAATTAGGTACATAATATATCTGCCTATAAACAAATTTAAAATAAGGATTATTGAAAATGTAGTGTTTTATCAGTAAATATTTCAGCATAAAATGATAAGTAATATATCTTTTGATTGATCTAGCCCACACAGAGCTTTTACATCTTACTATCTTTGTTTTAAGTAATTCGAAAGTTACTAGAAAAAAACAGCATTTTACTAAAAAGACGGAGTCAACTGGTTTACGGAGCTCGTCTTATGATAATTATGTCTTCGAAACATAAATTTTGATTTTCTGTAAAAAATGTCTTTCAAGTATAAATCATTTCCTGCAACGCATACTTTCCGTTAATGAATTTTGATTTATGTATTTGCTGTTAAAGATTAAAAATATTTTACGTAAAATGTCACTGAAAGCACCCACCTGTGTTTCTTTCGACAGAAGTTTCAGAACAGAATAAATTTAGTATATAGCAAAAACAAGTATTTCGGACGTATAAATTTAATTTAGAAGAGGTGGTACTCCAAAACATGGAGAGACTATTCAAAAGCTGCATCAAATAGACTTCAGTAATTGTTTTTGAACCTTTTTCTTAGCCCTGAATTTGACTTTATTTTTAATGCTACATAGAGTCTACTTTTTTCTTATTTGCATTTATAAGAGGGTCTTCCGAAGAGGCATTGGAAGTGTGTGTGTGTGTGTGTGTGTGTGGATGGGGTGGGGGTCAAGATATTAATCACCTTTTTTTAAAACAAAAGTCTGTACTGAAAAAAAAATAAACAGTAGGCCGGGCAGGTACCGGTTGGATTCGCTACTAAACATGTTGATTCGCTACTAAACGTTTTGGTTTACCATCATATTTATATCTTTAACTATTCTGAGACCATGCATGATGTCCTTATCTGTTAATGGACAGATGCAAGGATTGTCCGGAGGCAGAAAGACAGGACAACTAACTAGATAACGTTACGACCACATGTTTACATAAGTCGCGTGGATAATTTGTTTACAAACAGCGATGATTATCATCATCAAACACAACATAATTAGGCCTGGAAAATGTAAATGTAACAAGCTATAAATATGTCAGTAAATCTTTAATTGTTAAAATTCTGTTAAATTTTAATACTACATGCCTCTGAGAAATTAACTGAAATCGATAGTAAAAGTCAAATGTCAATAATTGTTCCATTTCAAAATTAGTGTTATTTCATTTATCAGACTGACTGGATTACGGAAAAAGTAAAAAGAAAATTAACCCCAATAATTCCATTCGTTTCCACAGCTTCGATAGAGTGATATCAGGAAGAAAAACTTGATGTTCGATGGAGGATGGAGGGGGTCCTGCGGATAAAACTTTGTTTTTCTGGCGTTTTTACAACACATTTCTTTGTAAATGGCGAGGTCTTCTTCTATTACCGGTATATCTTTTTCCAAAACTACAGAATGTCCCAAATGGGTTGCTGCCTTATTGGGGTTAATTTAATTCGGAACCGTTTCAGCTTATTGCGAAATATATAGTTTTTAATGGTAATCAGTTTTACAAAATACACAAGGACAAGAGAAATAGTTATCAAATTTCGTGGTTCATGTGCATTTTAGCTAGTCCAAATGCACATTGGGGATCCAAATTCAATCAAGAAATTTTTTTTCATAAAGTACCAGTTTATATTCATTCTACCTTATTAATTGAATAAAAAAATATTTTGTTAAAATACACATGTGCATTGGAAAAAAAATCTTTGATATGGCGTGCTCTGTATCATGCTATGGGTTCGTTTCACAGGCATACACTGCGAATACTGGGACGCCTATTTTTACTTGTTTATATGAATATTTTAAGAAAACGAAGTTCTTAAAGTTATTAGTTTTAATGAGCTGTGAAAATATACAAAGAGATGTTATATTTTTTCCGCAATTAACTCCGGCCGGGTGTTAAGGGACGGCTCTTAGTTTTTTGTAGCAAGTCATTTGCAACTATTGTGGAAACTGGATACAGAGTTTTGACAGGAAGATGTCTCGAGGGAACGGAACGGCACGCCGCACGACATGAATACTAGAATTATTCATCATAGCAATTTACCGCCCATCGAATTAAAATGGCTATACATCACTGTATTTATCGATATAATCTCCGAGGCTATAATTCCCTAATTCGATTTGTGTTTGATTGCTCTTCTCACTCAAATTTTGATCAATTTCTTTCATGTTATGAAAAACACCACAGGAATTAACCAGGTTTTATTTAATATTACTAATTGATAAAGTGGTCGTTAAAAAGGCAGTTTGGTATCATGCTTCATATAATAATTTTACTAAGGATAGGGTTAATTATCGACGTATAATTATCAATTGACGTGCACAAACTTAAAATGGTTACTTTATACTCCCCCGTGCATATGGTTATGTCGTTTGGAGACATGGCCTTCCATCTGTTTAAGACTACGACAATAAAACGATAAGAAAGTGTTTATAAATGGAGTAGAACAAAACAAAATTTTTGGTGGATTTCGGAAGAGGAGTAAAAGTGCAAAACAAACTATTTTGTAAAAGTAAAAAACACGCTCAACATTTTAAAGTTTTTTTTCTCAAGTATGGTGTGTTAACAACTTTCAGCTTACAGATGCCCAACCACTTCATTCTGTGTTATATATAAAAGATTTATCCATTTTTTAGATGGATTGATTGATTGATTAGAGTTTCCGTCCGGTCCAAAGAAAACTTGATAGTTTACATTTCATAAGGAACACAGAAATGAAGCTGGAAGGGATAACCGGGGACAGGGAGTTTTGATTTCCAATTGAAAGGGAGAGAAATCGGTGGCCGGAACAGGAAATTAGCCTTCTGCCCTATCCTCTGTAAGTCTGCTCTTGTACCGAAAAATATACAAAAGAGGTCTCTTTACTGCATGGAGCTTCACGTTTCTGCAGGGCTAGCTACACAGTGGTTCTCGAACAGGTTTTCGTGCAGATTGACAAAAATGGCAAAACAATTCGACTGGACCCCTCTTTTTCGAAAGCTGGATCCACAAGTGGAATCCATTTTAGTATATGTAGAAATCTGCCTGTCCCCAGGCTTTGAAACTAAAAGAGGAATGTGTTTGACACGCAGTCATTGTTCGTTGCATCATACAGTCTTATATACGTTAGTTAAATAAAACCCAGATGCGTCATGTATGCCATGGCCTACAAATCGTTGGCAAGAAAAAAACACAATTCTGCTTAAGAAGTAAATAAAAAAAAATCACGCTGAAACCGAAGCAGAGAAAGTTTTTATTTTGCACTTCATGTCCTATGTATCAATTGTATACTTGTAGATAAGAATATTTATCTCATAAGAAATGTTTTGTTTGTAAATAATATATATACATAAGATAAACATTCTTAGATAAACGATTGTCTTTATGAATGAACCCTTTTAATATGAGAAAATTGCATGATTTTTCGGTTAATATTACGCCCTTTATCTGTCGTCTGATGAACATATTTTTGAACTTCCATTTTTACATTTCGTGTGCACGTGTTTGCTCTTTAGCAAGAGATAAACACAAAAGATGCATCTGATTGTCATGAAGTTTATTTTTGTACGTAAATCTTTTTCGATTCATTTTTTATGAAACTGACACGATGTTCTTTACGACGAATTAGATAAGAGTATATGCCAATTTTGCACCTGAATGAACTTCTGCATCTCGTCGAAAAAGCTCACGGTTTGGTGTACAGGCC
>MJUU01016326.1:43258-64866 GCA_002080025.1 Modiolus philippinarum | reverse complement strand
AGTACAGCTTAACATTATTTATAGTTGACAGATCATTTTCAAATTTTATATGAAATACTTTTCTTGGCACAATTTCGCCTTATTTGAAAATTAAAAAAAAACAGTAAACCTAGATCCCGTATCCAACAGTGCAGTAAAATGCAACTAATACGTCGTTTGCCGTACAGAGATTTTTGTGCAACACAGATCAAACCTGCCTTTATTGAATTTGAAATAATTGTGTTATTGTAAACGATTGGTTGTTGAAAATTATCACTTGAGATAATTATTCCAATATAGGAAACGATGTATAATGGCAATGTAATTCTATTAGAAATTCCCTAATGTAGAATTATAAATGGGATATGCCAAAGTAACCGATAAAATTTATTTGATGCAATGAATGCATCTTTTGTGTTTTCTAATGAATTGATATATATTGCTGTTCACTTTTAATCTGAATCTTTTAAAACAAGGCAAATACGACAAGACGATTTTTTACGTGAAATAAAGGAATTATAAAAATGCAAATGTGAAGTGCATTTAAAAGAAGCGAAAAAGACTATTGAAGTATCCTTGGCTCCGGGCTCCGGTTTAAACACAAAGGCTCCGGACTCAAATCTAGGGCCCGGGCTCCATTCACTTGTCTCCGGGCTCCACATATACATGAGATCCATTACTTATAGAGACCCATAATTTCAAATTTGTAGTATTGTCGATTTTCTTGGTTCCACCTATTTATAACTTTGGAAATACACCCTTATCTAACTTGACATTGGAACCCATTCGTAAAAGCAATTTATTTTATGACATTTAAAAACAACGCGAATTCTTACTTGATACTGAAAATCATTCACGAAAAAAATCCTTATTTTTCTTGACACTTAAAATAATTCGGGAAAATTCCCCTTATCTGACTTGACACATTTAATAATTCGGGAAAATTCCCCTTATCTGACTTGACGCATTTAATTATTCAGGAAAATTCCCCTTATCTGACTTGACACATTAAATAAATCGGGAAAATTCCCCTTATCTGACTTGACACTTTTTAACTATTCACAAAATATATACCACTATCTAATTTGACACTGAAAATTATTCACGAAAAAAAAATTCTGTTTCTCACTTTTAAAAAATTCCATGCTTCTTGACCATTTTCGTATAGGGGAGGATGGGATTTTTTTGAAAAAATATTGATGGCCCAGCGGGCCGAAATAAAATTTTTGATTTTGCATTGTAGCCCCACACATTGTATGCAAAAATATTAAAAATATTTTGTCGGAGGAATGGTTGCAGAAAAAAATATAAACGAGAATCCAAGCCCCGCCCCGATAAGAAAATGGTTGTTACCTAAACTATTCACGAAAGACTTGTTTAAAAATTCAAACTCGTTTCATTACCATTTATAAGTTTGAGATATGTGTCTTGGGATTTCAAAAATAGAAAATTTTAAATAATTGCAATTAAGTTCATATGAGTTGTCACCACCATTATAATTTTTTTTTACCGAAATCGTGTCATCTGTTCTTGAACTTAATGTTGCTTTCATAAAAAAAGTTACCCATTTCCTTTCTTTTTCATACTTGCTACAAAAATATGAATGAAATTGTATTAAAGCAAGATTTATTTTTTTTTGCATTGCATAGTAAATTGAAGAACGTACTAATCTAGCCTCCAGCAGAGTACCACTCGTTTCCCGCCATGTTTTCTGAAAAATTATCAGACGGATGATATTTGTGAATGTTTATCATTTGCAAAAAAATGTTTTAAAACCGATATGATGTAAACGTCTTTATTAAAAAATAAACCAATGAAAAAATCATATATTTACATTAGTTTGACGTACATTGATATATACGAAACTAACAACGGAAACGCACTTTTAATACACTTTATTGTTTTGAAATTAAGTAACTTAGTAACACATTTAGACCATTATAATTTCATTTTTAAAACGTTTTAGGAGAGGAAATAAATATATCTATGCCAAAGTCTGATTTAATCCTATGTAACGGTTTGCTAAATGGCGTCTCCTAGTCGGAGAAACATTTTAAGAAAAATGTAGCGAATCGAGGCCACCCGTAAGTCATTTATACGCATTAAGCAACGATCAGATTAATAAGTCATGTCTACAAAATTGTATGAAGAGTGTCCAGAAATTTGCATCGCATGGTCTAAACAGCCATGTTGATATGGGCAATATATAGTGTACTTACTTGTGTCTCCGTTGACCCCGAGAAATATTTCATTGGGCTTTTTTAGGGTCAAAGTGACCTACATATAACAGAAACATTAAAATAGAAAATGATTTTAAAAAAACACACATTTGAAAAAAGGAACAATTTTTTTTAAACAAATCCTCTCCAATGCATAGATTTACATAAAGGGAAGATGTCTGTGTAAACTTGCGAAGCCTTAGGAATGCACAGGAATTGCCAAGGATTTTAAAGTGTTGTACAAACTCGAGGCCCGTCTCGGCATCCATATCCTAGCGTCCAAAATGGGATGCCCCGAAATTACTATGCGAAAACTATAATTCCGTTAAATTCCTGCCGAATAAAATGGCTGACCCCTATCCAACCGCCCCTAATTAAAGCACCGTATACGAGAGAACTACAAATTTGATGTGTAAACGTTTTTCTTTCTTATCAACGTGTTTGTCTTGTAAACCATCTACTTCGGTGAAAGATATTTTAATTAGTTCAGATTAAAGAACGTGTGACAGGCATTTTGATAATACTGTGGTTTTTGGGGTTAAAAGGTTATGCTGGATCACCCAAGAGTTTTGAATTTATTCGGAACTCCCAAACTTGATATACGTCATATCAAATAACATGACATATTATGGCCAGCCTATAGACGGCAGTGGTCGTAAACAAACCGTTTGTTAAAGTAAACAAATAGATTTCTTACGTGATTTAATTGCTTCATTAACAAAATTCTTGAATTCGCGAAGCTGAATTCCCCATTTAACATTTGATATTGGTACCAAAATTTTATACCTTATGACCTTAGACCTCATATGAGCATTTGACCCTCAGTTGAAGAACTTTAACATATAGGGCGCTCTGAAACTTCGCATTATGTATTTCTTTTAATATAACTTTTCACATGGAACCAAAAGACAAATAGACAAAGTAACCTTGACCTTGACATGTGTGACCTTAAACATTGAAGAACCCTATGCTTTTATATTTTCTAATCTATCAGAAACAATGATAATGTACTTTTTGCGTGTAGTTTATTTTGTCACGATTCTAAAATCTAAATAAATAAATCAGAATGAGTATCTGCAAAACTTAAAAATGCTTCTCATATAATCACTGAAGGGATATGGAGTAAATACATATGAGACAAAGGATCTACAAATACATGGTAAAATAAGCAATGGAACACCGCTTTATATTTGTTCTTCATTTTGAAGTCACCGTGAAGTGACTGATATCTATATTAGTGTATAAAATCTATATACTGCTATATTTCTGCACTTAATTTTTCGATATACTTCCTTTCGTTCGTTTACTGGTATATATTAGAATAACTTGATGATTGACCAGACTGACTTTGTTGACTGAAATATAGCTTGGCGCAATGAAAATAACAATCATGGTTTAATCGCTTTAGATTTAAAATATCTTTTTATTTCGTCAGATTAAGTTGCCATGTTCCTTTAATTCCTACATCATTTTAAACTCATCATTTTTTCTCCTTTCAGATGGAATTATCAGAAAGTGATTCGAACAGCGAGAAGGGTGATAAAAACAAAAGCCGCGGAAGAACAGGATGGCCTCAACATGTATGGGCATCGGAACTGAAGCCATGAACTTCCGGTAGTGTGTGAAATGGTAGTGCTCAGAAATTCCAAATGGATTTTAATTCCAATTAAAAGGTCGTGTTGTTGGCCAAAGACGTAATTCCGAATTCATTTTGGTCATGGGAATCATAAAGACGATCCGAAATGACAGTGAAAAGAATCTGCTGGAAGTGAAGGTGTAACTTCCGCCGACCATATTAAACTCCGGTTCACTCATTTGCATAATTTCAATGATAATTATTTACGTATTGCAGTTTATTTATTTATTGTTTTTTCATCAATATGAAAATGTGAAGCATTTGTGTGTCTATGAATGTGATTTTGACTAAATGTATGTGTTTGAGACATACGTTTTGAAGGAATTATACAAGTTGCATAAGGTTATCTTTTAGTTAAGATAATTGAAGTGGCAGTCGTCCAAGGTCGGTTATGACACGATATGAAACCAGCAAACTATTATAAAAAGAATTTGTGCCAAATTATATTTGTTATATTGTTTAAAAATGTTTTCTGAAAGTTATTGATATGAAATACAAAAATAGATGTCTTTAAACTACAGATTCTTTGTTTAGCCGCACAGTAAAGCCACCATGGAAGTTGTAATCTAAATCAATCTGTACCCTGTACTAATTTGGCAAAAATACCAAAATAATAGGACACGGGGTAAATGTGTATGAAACCAACACAATGAGGATTTCATTTCCCTGTGAGAGGCAATTAGGGTTGTGAAATTTAACATCACTCGACTGATATTATTGGTAAATCCCCCTCCCAAACATATATTTGTATAAAATTCGTTTCAAGCGAATTGTTATTTTCAACGAAGGATCCAAACCCGGAAAAAAAACTGTGTTCTTGCTTGAACAGTTCAGGGATCACCGTCGTTGTTCTGACTTATTTGTCTGTTGAATTCGAGCATTGTCCAAACATCCTGGAATGAATATAACCAATGGCAATATCTCCAGAGTCTATAATTAGTAGGTTTTCCTTTTAACTCAACTCGTTTTGACTCAACCCTTGATTGACTCACTGATAGTGTGACGGGAGCCGCTTTCGGAGAAGGACATGCTTACCCTTCCGGAGCAAGTAATGTCACTCCTGGATTTCACTGGAGTTCACACTATGAGTGTCTTAGTCTTTAATGACGTCTTTTTATTTCCTTGCATTGTGGCTGTCTCACGTCCTTGTTCTCTCTTGCCGTTTTGCCATGTCTTTAACTTTGATATTTGTGATCATCACTTCCCTTGTTCCTTCGTATTCGGTTGCTTTTTTCAAACTGCGGTCACTTTCAGTCCAGACCTGTCAAGTCTCACGCTTTGGCGTGAGAGTCACGCTTTCCAACCCCATATCACGATCTCACGCTCATTCCTTTCAATATCAGGCTTTTTAAATTTTCGAGAAAAAATATATTTAAAATAGAAAAACGATCTTTTCATGATAAGAAAAACCGGAAATTCGGAGTTGTTTCGTAAATACTTTCGTACAAATGGTCTATTTTCGATAAATATCTACTAAGTAAAAACAATTTTCATTTGAGGTCACAATTTTGAAAGCAAATTTCATTTTCATTTCTTTTTACGACAGGCATTTTGTCTGAAATATTTTGCTATGTCTATATCAGGTGGTCTGACCACCTGATATACTCTCAGAGTATACCATTTTGCAAGTAAGAAAAAAAAATTTCTAGGGCAAACCCCAAGATACCCCGGCCTGTCTCACTCTGGGGACCCAAACCCCCTTGACAGCTCTGTTTCATAAGTCGGTTTAGTTCTGTTTTGTAGGTTTCTACATGTACAATACAGAAAAAAAATGGTAAGGCTAACAATCATAGTATTTAATTTTTCTTTGTGAATTTTAAACACTAGTATATATTTTTCTTGCCAATTATAGAGGTTTAATCAGATCTATATATTACCACAATGATTTTTATCAATTTGCAGATATTTGGACGTATTAGGAATTCCTTTATTTATCTCTAACTTGAACAGCCAGAATTTATTCACGTTGTTTGGATACGTTATGTGAAAATATATGCTTTAGTTCCAAGCATTTGAATTTTCTTTATTCTTAATATTCATTCAAGTTTGAGTACTAAAGTCCAGTATTGCCATCTAATACCTACAGGGCTACAATACAAAACATGGTGAACCCTCAACGCTTTTCAAAATATGATGAATGTTTTTGTTGGTTTCTTGGGTTTTTTGCTGAATTTTCCCACGGAGCACTTTTACATAAAAACTTGGCTTTTTGTCGCGTAAAACAATGTTAGTTTCGCTCTAACAACGGAGTTGAGATGTAGGAATAATTTATACATCGCTTCCAGACAAATGAACCAAATGATTGAGAACTAAAGCATATATCTTCTCATAACATGTCCCCATGCCAGGCTGATTCTGCCATTTATTACCTCCGCAAGATCAATGCGCCTAATAAACGATCATGCAATTCCCAAGGTTTCTCTGTGAATCCTATTATTATATCGATTTGGCAATTTTGATATTAAATTAATACACATATGGTTATCGTTAACCGACAGTATAAACAAATTAGCATCGACGTTTTTAGAGTGTTGATCAGAGGGTAAAAGAGAGAGACCTATTTCTTTGTGTAGTAATGACCACAAATTAGTGACCCATCAGTGAAATGTACTATGTTGTTATTGGACATGCTGAAAAACTCGCAGACAATCGGAACACAAAACAGACAGTAAAACCACATCAATAGTTTGAAAACAATAAATAATAGGAACCAGATACAATGCGATAGAAAAACAAAGAGAAAGTTTTAAGGTTGATAATTTCCTTTAACAAAGTGTTGTCTACAGATCAATGCACATACTTATGAAAAAGAAAGGAAATGGGGTAAATGTCAAGGAGACAACATCCCATATCCAGGTATATATATATCCTTGTCGATATATCCTTCATTTTCAATTTACACCAATGCAATAATACAGCATTTACAGAATTTTACAATTATGCCAAAAAACACCGAAACTGGAAAATGTTACTTCATAACGTACACATAACTGTATAAACGACTGCAAGGGTAAATCTGTATATAATGGACCATTTTCCGATTTATTTCATATCCCGACTTTGCCAGGTCCCGTTTCCATTCACTCGTCTTAACTCGGCAGATTCCGTACCTGGAGTTTGATATAGGGTACCGGAATCAGCCGAGGATGGACGAATGCGTCTCTATGTAATGTTTCAATGAAAGGGAAGTAATCATACGACCCGACAGTCTGGTTACAGTTACATTGAAGCAAGACCGGTAGCAGTTCGATTACGAAAATATCTAGTAGGAATATTATCTTAATTGTCTTGAGGGAAATAATTTCAACTTATCATGGGTACTTACCGAAGTGAAAGTCGTATAATTTTCATGGAAAATGTTTACTGACCCTTTTCCAACCAGTTTGTTGGTTGTTAGCGAGTAAAGTCCCTTCAAAATAACAGAATACTGAAGTAACGGTAAATTTAAAATTGCATATGGCCATTTCGACAACTTATGTCTCATCAGTGAAGATAAAATCTAAACATTTGGAAGACAATAATCTCAAAGTTGTTTAAAACCTGATAGAGAAAAACAAAAACATGCTATAATAACAGTCATCATGTAGTATGAAAATCGTCTATGTCAGCAATTCCTGATTATAAATGACTGTGACCAGGGGATTTCATCTATTTGCAAAGACATTGTTCTAAGCTACCTGCCAGATTTGACTTGGACCGAGTTCGGTATTACACCTATATTTTGTGTATCGACAAATATACCACGGAGTACAAGCGAAACATTGGCTCCAAAACATGGCAACATAAGGACTATACAAAAGACAACTACAGAAAAAGTAAGAACAACTTTTAAAATAATAAAAACTTTACGAAAAATTTAAATAAATATATAAAATAAGAAAATATCAGTTTTATTTAACGTCGGGAACATTCACCTCTAACAAGTCAGCTCCATAGATACGAGCTTCTAATCCAACAACGAAATTTACGACTGTTTAGCTACCGTGAACTTGTCGCATTATTGCAAGGCTTATAGGGGAAGAAAGCCATAGTTCTAAGTTGAAAAAATGGTGAAACCCAAAGATCTCCTCGACACAATCAGGATTTAAACCTACAGTGATATCGGCCGTTTTTTGTTGGAAGTCCAGTACCTGAACCACTCGGTCACCCTGCTCTGAAAACACTGCGTGTATTTTCAACTAATACTGGTCACAATAGTCTTTGGATGGTCCAATTAAAAACAGTGTCCGACAAGCATGTCCTCACCTAATCCAATATGGCAACCAGCAGGGAGCATAGTTTAACAATTGGAGTCAACGTGAAAATTCATTCAAGGTTCTTCTTCTCTCAATCTACCGTGTGCTAATTGGCACCCACACTTAGCCACAGCAGTCCTTGGGTGGTCTACTATAAAAGAGCATCCGCCACTTTCGCTTCATATGTTGAATTGCTTGCAACGGGACTCATGGTTTTGCATTGGACCGCATAGGAATACTTTCAGTAACTTCGGTATTTAGTTATTCAAAGATCTTTTTTTTCTGAAACCACTCGGAAGTTTGGAACAAAACTTCGTCTCAATAGTCCTTTGGTGGCCTTCTTCAAACGAACGTATGTAATCCAAGATGGCCACCGGCTAGAGACGTAGCTTAATACAGGAAAATACAGCTTAAAACAGTTTAATTGGAAAAGTTCTTCTACTTTGAAACTATCAAGCCAATCATGACCATACTTAGTCACAACAGCCTTTGGACACCCCCTATAAATATACTTTGCGACAGGTTCGCATCATATCCGAGGTGACCAACAGCTGGACACAAATCTTTACTGTGGACACTTTGGGAACACTTTCAACAATTTCTAAAACCAATTGACCAAAAATAATAAACGTGGCCAAAAAATCTTTTGGTTCTCCCTTACACAAAGGGTGCAACATGCTCCCAGTTCGACAATGGGACCCTATAAGAAAACCCATTCAAATTTCCTTTATTGTCCAACTTGATCACACACAGTTATTTAGCGGTCCCTTACATACCAGTTTTTGGTATTTTCGCATCATATCTTAGATGACAACCAAGCAGACAAATAATTCAACACGGAGCAGAGATATTTTCATTCTCTCGAAAAGTAATATGTACCATGGATTTTCATTGGTTTTGACTATGAGGTAGGAAAATGTCATTAACCAATCAGCTACAAAAAGTGATGTTCTGATGATAAAAAAAATCTTGGGCATCCAGACGTGGTTAATCGATTGAAGTTTTGGTCAATCGATTATCAATTGAAATTTGATTTGTCCATAAATAGCATTATTTTGGTATTCCTTCAAATCAAACTAGATTTTTTTAATGAATTTAACCTGAAAATATCCTTAATGTGTCTTAATATGTAAAAATAGAACTTATCATAGAAAGAAAACTTAAATTTCATGGTTTTATGTAAGAAAATATACAGATAATAACCAAAATTTTGTCAAATATCCCTCTTATAACCTTACACCATACTTACGAATTACCGAAAGTAATAGATAATCGGTTGGTTGACCCTTACTGATTAAAATAGATAATCGGTTGGATTTTTTCAACCGATTGCGCAACACTAGCTACCAAACAGATCTTTCAAAACGATAAATCCCTCACTGACTCTGTGATGGGTGCTGTATTATGCAGGGTAGGACAAGCCTACCCTTCCGGAGCATCTGTTGTCACACCTGTTTTTTAAGATTTCACACTGTTAGTGCTTTAGTTTTGAGTTATGCATTTATGGTTTTCGTATGTTTTGTGGGTTTGCAGTGTCTTTAGTCTTCTGTTGCTCTTGTTTTTGCCACGTCTCTGGACTTTGATTTATGTAATCTTGTGCTTTTTATCCTTCGGTATTCTACTGCCTCTCTAAAACCATTGGCTAAGTGGACCAAGCTTGGTCAAAATACTTCTTGGATGGCCCTTTAAAATGGTGTCCGGCATGGCATTTTCTAATCCAAGATGACTGTTATTGGTGGACATATTTAAGATATTGAATCCTAAGGAAAAACTCATTCAAAGCCTTTCTCAACTCGAACAAAATCTGACCAGTTAAGATAAACTTGGGTGGTCCCTTTCACAAATTGTTCCTTTTTAACTCGACGTTTTGGTAATGATTACTAGATAGGTAACCTTGAACTGAAACCAACATTGTTATTGTGATTATGTTATGGTTAGAACTTAGGTATTATTTAGAGCCATGTGCCAGGCTCTCTCTCGAGGGTCTCTTGCCTTTCTTTCTCGAGGATCAAGTGAATCAAGGGTTTGTAAAGTGATACAAACCTTTGTGTAAAAAAGACTTATAATGAGTCCTTGGTGTAGATTTTGTACGTGATTCACGGATAACTATTCAATTTCGTTCGAACATTCGATAGGTCAAAAGTATTTTACAAATTCGTCTCAAAGATATAGAAGGCAATCATTTGCAACTCTTGAGTTTCGGTCGCTGAATTTTAATAATGGGAGTAATATCCGATCCAAGTTCTGTTGGGTAGTGGCCCTACACTATTGCTTAGCTTGAATCTTCATTGTGGAGGAACAAATTCGACTACTAATTATCTGATTGCAGTATTGGTATTTGAAAAGTCCATCAAAGCACAGGCACTTGTTTCATAAAAAATTCAGTCCCTCCCTCCTTCCTCTCTTCTTCCAGAGAGGGAGGGACTGACATTTTTTATGAAACAAGTGACTGTGCATCAAAGCCTTATACCTTCGGTACTAAGCTCTGATCCGGTTGCGTTCATTTGCATGGTACTTGAGTAACTAGCCGAGTTATAAGCAAAGTCGATCCGTCGGCTTAGAATACATGGAAAGGAGCGAAAAATATATAAATAAATCGTGTACGTGATAAAGGCATCTGTCTAGCGAACTTAAGTTGTTTTTATTCGGTGTACAAGTATCTAGTCCACGATAAATTTTGCAATGTCATTTGTGTGTATGAAAAAGAAAGGAAATGGGTTAAATGTCAAGGAGATAACATCCCATGGTTAAAACGACAAAAAAAACAAAACATCTAGGGGTCACCGTGCGGTCTTCAACACAGTGAGGAACCTCACACCATATAGCAAGCCCTAAATGGCCACAAAAAGATAAAAAAAAAGGTGAATAAATCAATGGAAACAAACCACATCCAATAACCCAAATACCAAGAAACTAAAATTTTATAAGAAGACAAGGACAAGCCAATGACCAACATATTCCTGATACTTTTATGTACTTTTTGGTAAGAGATAACTTGTCGCAATAGAACATTTCACATTAAATAGAAATATATATAAACATGCGCAATTGTTGTCTTGATGCTACTATAAATTTGGTATGTTGCTTTTGTGACCTGAACATTTTGCTTTCATTACATCTATACAGGCACATATCTGAATTAGGCCTACTTTGTTCCTTTCTTTTTTTATTTCATGTTGTTATTCTACGTTTCTTCTGATTATTATTATGTCACACCAGACGAAGTCGGGGTGACATGTTATGTCATCCCAGACGAAGTCGGGTGACATGTTGCTATTCTATTCTTCTTCTTCTTCTTCTTCTTCTTCTTCTTCCAATAATTCTTGTCCGAGCAATTATTTTGAAATGGCCGAAAGAAGCAATTTCAAACTTTGCACAAAGTTGTATTACCAAATGAAGTTGTATGCTGCATGGTTAAGATTTCCAAAATGACTGCCATTTCCAAGATGGACGCCATATTACATTAAAAATCGGTAATGCAATATTTCAGGAACTGCTTGGCACATATTATGAATACATGTTCAGTTACATGAGAGGTAAGGATTTTTGCGAAAAATACTTGAAAAATTTAACTTTGTCCGATTTCGCCGAAAATAGATTTTAAGGTAGAATTTGAGGCTGCGGATGAGACGGAATTATTGAATTGGTTGTCTGGGTTGACATTGGCTATTGCTTGCAACTGTAACTCTAGTTATGTGACATGTTGGTATTCTACGTTTCTTCTGATTATTATTTCACTCGAGACGAAGTAGGTGTGACATATTTTTATTCTACGCCTCTTCTTCTCCTTCTTCCAATGATTTTTGTCCGAGCGACTTTTTTGAGACAAATTTTGTACACAGTTAGATCACCATCTAAATTAATATGTTGTGGGTTCAAAAATTTTCAAAATGGCCGCCATTTCCAAGATTGCCGCCAATTTACGTCCGAAAATTGACGATTCAATATCTAAGGAACTGCATTGCAGGACTTTTTCATGTTTAGTATAAAAGTTCACTGGTGAGATGAAAGGAAGGAGTTCATGAAAAAAAACAAACAAACAAACAAACAAACAAAAAAAAACAAACAAAAACAAAATGGCTGCCATTTCGAGATGGCCTCCAAAGTACATTAAAAGTTTAACTTTGTCGGATTTCAACGAATATTGGTTTCTAGATAGTTCTTATGGGTGCAAATAAGATGGAATTTTCGAATTTGTTGTCTGGGGGAGACACCGGCTATTGCTTGCAATTTCTTTCTTCGTTTTTTATCAGTTTATACATCATTATTTTGCTCCAAGTTTCTAGCTTAAATTTTGGCTGTATGTTACGGCTTATGTATACAGGAAATACATATGTGCCACCTGATCAAGATTTTGAAACATACAATAGTTCTGCAAAACAAAACAAATAAAAAAAAACAATAACACCCTTTTCAGAAAAAATAGATGTCAATATTTCATATCTATAAACGATAACTATAATTGACACGGTAATATGTTTATAGTACATTTCATAATAATTGTAAGACTTAATTCTCAAACACAGCACGCCGGCGCCGAATGAATCCCGATAAGCGACCAAACTTGACAAAACTGACGTTTTTGCACAAGTTTAGATACGTTTTCATGGCTCTCATAACTAAATTAAAAAATGCTCGCTGTTTTATAATTTCTGTAATGGGTTGTAATTAGATATAATGAAGTAAAATTGAAAATACATGTTTATATGACATTAATAATCAGTCCACCCTGGGCCAATAATAAATTTCGGCGACGATGTCTTTATAAATAAATTGTAACCATAAGGACTTTATTTCCCACCCGAATATTTGGTATGTCAATGACCCAGACCTTGCAAGTGCATTTACATAAAACTCTACATGCATTCCATGTCGCTATGCGTGCTCGGAAATAATTACAACATTGCTTAATCGGCATGTCGAGGACCTTTTGTTGCAGTGCAAAAGTTTCACTGGCAGCAAAAGTAAGGTATAAAAGGACTCCAAATTGTTTTCATACTATTTGAATAAATTCTGTCAAAATTAATTTTTTCCAACAAAGTTTTTATATCCTCGGACCGACTTTGGACCCGCAGGGTCGTATTAAACTGCAGCCGAGACATGCGAGGCAAAAGGATCGTCCGAATCTGCTATTTTCTATAATTGACAACGTGAGATCCTCGAAAGTTACTGTGCAAGTACTGTTATTCATGGGGTTCCAATTTTCTTGGATTTCGTTGTTGACTGAAACTACGAAATTTAAAAATACCAATTCGACTTATTTTGCAATGGAAACGAAACAAAACCACGAATTCAGAGACCCACAAAGCAACGATTTTGCCCAAAACCACGAAAATTGAAACCCACGAATATAAGTACGCAATAAAACAAAAGAAATGTTCACAGCATCTGCGCTTATAACCGGTATGCAGTATTTTAGAGAAAGAATAAAGACTAGGTATGGCCTTTATGTGTTGAAAAAGCCAACCCAAGGAGTTGGTATAGTAAAAGGCATGACTCGTATTTTTCACGTTGCTAAAGGTACCTTACTTTGTTACTCGTATTTTCAACGTTGATAAAGGACTCGGAGTTTCCACGTTGCTAAAGGTTCCTTACTTTGTGACGCGTATTTTCCATTTTGATAAAGGCTCCGTACTTTGTGACTCGTATTTTCCACGTTAGAGAAGGTTCTTTACTTTGTGACTCTTATTTTCCACGTTGATAAAAGTTCCTTACTTGGTGACTCGTATTTTCCCCGTTGATAAAGGTTCCTTCTCCGTGACTCGTATTTTTTACGTTCCAAACGGTTCCTTACTTTGTGACTCGTGTTTTCCGCCCTGCTAAAGGTCCCTTACTTTGTGAATTTCCGCCTGGCTAAAGGTTTCTTACTTTGTGACTCTTAATTTCCACGTTGGTAAAGGTTTTTTACTTTGTGAGTTTGCTAAAGGTAATTAAACATACTGTTTACGATTTTGTGTAATGAAACAATAATATAATATTTTTGATAAAAATCTTTACATTTCAACATGCACATTTGTAAGTATTTTATAGCATACTTTTAACCTTGTAAAACTTTTCATATACATTCTTACTTATGACATTTATTTATATTAACTTTTTTATGGTTTATCAGCGGTGTCCCGCTTATGATTGAGATGATATGCACGCAAACCCGAGTCAGCACACAGTGGTTTAATAAAGTCTTGCTGATATCGCGTACATCAAATCGTAATTTTAAGATTTTCTGAATATACTATCATAGCGGTTACCAATTTGGTTTCCGCCTCCATTGCAGATTACGGTCTAATCAATCGAGCAAACCAAGGTTAATGTTTATAAGAAAGAGATTTCCCTCTATTACTTCAAATGACTTCTTGGAAACCATCAATCATAGTCACGTCATTCAAAAATTGCTGTTGTGATAAAAGTATAATGGTAATAAACAATATATTTTTAAATAAAATATTTCTATACTGAAGAATTCTTGATTCATGTTTTTATTGTTTTTCTTGTGATTGATTGATTGATAAGTTAGAGTTTAGCGTCCAGTGAGCAATATTTCAGCTAAATCGGGACGAGAACAAGTTAATCAATTAAAAATGTAAGTAAAAGAAGAAGTTAATCAATTAAAACATGTAAATAAAAGAAGAAACAAAGGTGGGAGGGATAACCGTGTCAACGAATTTTGCCACTGGAAAAGGGGAGAAATGGGTAGGCGCAGGAAATTTAGCCTTCTCTAATTTCTATTCAGTTTTCACATTTCCTGAACGGTGTGGAAACACTAGTCTTGTTCTCCTCTCTAGAGAGGAGAACAAGTTTCGTGAAATTTCCCACCAAATTTATTCGGAATACAATCCTCGGTGTTTTTCATCCAGTCTTCCACAACTTAAACACGTTAATTATGAAATTTCTCACTTCACGTTAAATAAATTTTGAAATGTTTAAAAGCCTCGCTTTCAAACATTGGCAAAATTTATTTAACCCGATGTGAGAAATTTCATAACCAACTTGTCCTCGTTATGGAAACTATATTTCTATACGAGTCTCAATGACTCTGCTCGCTTTAGAAAACATAGAAGGGGTGTTTATCCCAGGGGGGGGGGGTACTCTTAAATTTTACCCATACATAGGCTCGCCCGAGAAAAAAAAATATACCCCCCAAAAAATACCAAAATTTGGAAGTATACCCCCAAAAATACCTTTTATAATAATACACCCCCAAAAAATACCATCCAAAATTTTAGACCCCCCAAAAATACCAAAGAGTTTTTATGTTCTGTCATTTGTTTTTATTGACCAAACTTTCATTGGTCATCCTAGTGCAATTCTAAATGTAAGACAAATACAACCATTCCTAGGATTGTTACTGAGCTGCCAAAGTGCTATAAATTGTTGAAGGGTCCATCAAACAATGGGGATACGTAGAAGCTTGGTGCTATATTGTATACAAAAAAGCCATATATTTTTATACATGTGGACAATCTTTTTTTCAGAAAAACTCGTGTACCCCATAAAATACCAACAAAATATGATACACCCCAAAAAAATACCACCATATTATTGTAACCCCAAAAAAAATACTAGCATTTTTTTGCACCCCAAAAAAATAGCAAAATCTAAAATTTTTACCCCAAAAAAATAGACCAAGCCTATGTATAGAAAATGTTTGGGAGTACCCCCCCTGGGGTGTTTATACTGCATGTAGTATGGCGTTTCTCCACACAGTTTTGCTACAATGGTTCGCGGTCAGGCTTTCCGTATTATGACCTGACTATTTCCGTATTATGACCTGACTACCCAGCATAGACGGGGAATTCCCCTATCCACAAACTGGGGACGCGCCGGCAGCTCTGTAGCCGGAGCCCCTGAAAACCGATTCAGGTGCCAGTTTTTTTGTGTGGTTCCCTGGTAGATTCGGGCTTAAATTGTAATTTTCGGCCATTGTAAGTATTTCCTGTTATCTTTTCTACATTAATTGATAGTCCAAATCCAAATCGTGTTTTCGCGGACCTTGCAGAAGACGCCCCATAATTTAAAGATATTTTACAAGTAGTTGACCTGAAAACAAAAATGTTATCAGAGGCTAGATGTTTGTCGTTAATATTATTTTCAATTTAAGTAAGAAACGAACCGAACCGCCAAACTAACAAAGAGAAATAGAAAGCCAATGAAAACATCGGAAACACTAAAATACAAAGACATCGCATAAGTACGTCACAGAAAAAAAACGGACAGACCCACCATTTGTAGCTTAAGTGGAATGTTCCTTTAAGTGGTTATGCTTAAGTGGAATGTACGACTTAATCTTTTTAAGTGGTACATTTATGTGGTTAATGTCCAAATTATGTGGTAACCACTTAAAGATAAAATTCCACTGAAGACAATGATGGACCCATGCATGACCACATATATATATGATTGCAAGTATAGTGTCCATTCTGTCCATCATGTCCATCTGTCTAACTTATTTGATGTGTACAAGTGTAAAGTGGTATTTTTGCATACACTTCCTATACCCCATGGGGAACCCCATGGTAATGTCCAAATTATGTGGTTACCACTAAAGACAGAAATACCGCTTAAGACAATTCTGGACGCTCTGAAAACCACTTAAACATACAATTGTCAGGGCGGACACACGTACGGATGGACAAAACTTTAAAATGTAGGTGAGACCATGTGCAACGGTAGAGCAAGCCATTCTTGCTACTAATACAACATCCGCCGCGTTGAACATGTCAGTTCCGGTAGTAAAGTCGAAACAAGTAAATGACAAATCGGTCAGTTATTGTAAATGTCATTCTAACAAAGACTTCGTTGCTCCACTATACTAAGGCCAATATTTAGTGTAGATTCTTGACGTTTCTGGACAATTCTGGTATTGTAGAATTGTTAATAAAGCATATTTATTGTATTTGAAAATTCTATATTCTGGAGAATTCTTATATTACAGAATAACAATGAATCCAGAATTTGGACAATTCTTGTTTTCATGAATTTCAAACTCTATACCAAAGATTCTGGACAATCCTGATTTTCTAGAATTCCAGATGCTGGAACATTTTGTAAAATTATGGTATACCAGAATTGTACTGAAGGTCCCACTGTTAGTGCTTTTATTTGACGTGCTTTTTAAATGGTGGCATCATTTTTTTTAAATGCACATTCATCGCGTATACAAAACAATTATACGAAATGTCAAAATGTTGCTTAAAAAATCTCTTGAATTATATGGAAATACTCAAAGCAAGTGAAAATCTATATTTATTAAAAACAAACTACACCGTAGTTTATAATCTTCAGAGTTAAAGAAGAGGGATCGTTTTATTTGCTTGTTATCTGTGTAATGCTAATTTATATAGTTGGTATAGACAGTTACACCGCTTAAAATATAGAATAGTGTATAGTTTTAGAGACATTGCGACGCAGATGACACGAAAAATTAATTCAACTAAAATAATTAAAACATAGAACTACATTAATTTACATATCCATCCGATTCTAAGTTTCGGCATTTTTCTCCCATGCAAAACGAATGAAATAGACCAATCGTCGCACGAAGGGCAATTTTTCATCATGAGTCGGGAATTTATGAATGTGACTGAATGGAAAATTAAGGGACGAGGCCATACTTAAGAGTTTGCAACAAAGATAATTGTACGTAATAATTCAGAATGATTTTGAAAACGTCTCCATGCAGTCATTGAAAAATTCAATTTCAGGACATTTTTGCCATTTTGCCATTTTTGTGCCTAAACTCTGTATGATATTAAAAAAATAAAGAAATATATCCATTTCATACAATCATGTAATTTTTTTTTTCTCGTTATTTTTTTAATGTGTTCAGTATAACGAAATCTGTCAACCCTTATATATTTACGAAAGGATATGGAGTAAATGAACATGAGACCATAACACATATGTTAACTCCAACTGCAATAATTTTAATGAGCTGTATGGCCATTTCGGAAATTTATTCCTCATCAGCAGCACTAGAATATATATACCCTCAATCAAATTTTTATTGTGTTTTTTAACAGTCAATTCTCTTCATTCAACATCAAGATTCCCACAGAAAATAACAAAAATATCTATGCCCGAAAATGACTTACATTTTATGTTCACGATTTCTATCTTTTAGTGACAAATTCGTCACCTCAAGAAATGTACGATTTAAACTAGAAATAAACATCAGATATGATAATATGATAATATAAAATTCATCTATAATCGCACTATCAATCGCTGTAATTAGCTTAAGAAATGTTTAATGGCAAATCTTTTGATTTTATTAATGTATTGGGTCTAACCTTGCCATCGGAAAAATATCAGAATACGAAATTAGTATTGTAATAATCATGTTATCTTATAAGAGAAAAATGTAAATTTCTTAAAAATCGTTGTTTGAAGATAATGATTCATTTAGAAACAATGTTTTGAATGGTTTTAATTATGTATTTAATGAAAATTTTCCGATGCAGTACTGAAGTTTTTCCGTAGTACTAAATTAAGCTAGAAAAATGTGGTGTTTAACAAAATATATTGACCAATATATTTATAAATTTTTTAAAAAGCAATGCATCGGTGATTCGACCGCCGATCTATCTTACTAAAACAATGAGCAAGCACGGATCCAGGGAATTTGAAAAGGGGTCCAATTTAGAAGTGAAAGGAAATTTCGCCGAGCGGATTATTGGGGCGCAAAAATTTTGGGATATTTCTTAGTTACACACCAGGATATTCATTAAAAATACATGATTGTCCATAAAAGGGGGTTCCAACTCCCGGAACCCCCTTTGGATTCGCCAATGGAGAGGTCCAGTGAAGGGCGAGTTCTAGGCTTTTGTGCTTTTTATTGTAACTTTATATAAAACATGGGCCCATAAGTAACTGGAACAGTTAGAAATATAGAATTAAAATTATTCAAGAAACTTTTAAATACAACCAAGAACTACCAACCAACCAACCAAACAAACAAACAAACAATCGTTCGATAGCTGCATTTTCGTATACCACTCGAAAATAAACATTTATAAAAATACTCACATTGTGAGCAATGCCCATTAAATGAAAACAAAAACAAAAAACAAAAACAAAAAGCAAAACAAAAAGCAAAACAAAACAAAAACAAACAAACAAACAAACAAACAAACAAACAAACAAACAAAACAAAATAAAACAGAGCACAACAAAACAAAATCAAATAAAAAATAAATATTACAGATAGAAACAAAAATCAAAATGAAATCAAATTTTAAAGACAAGACGTGTTCATCAAGCAATATACATAATGTTTTGACTCTGCTATAAGGTTTCGGTAACTTGCTATTCATGTTTGAAATCTGTCTGGAATAAAATCAGATTGAAAGGTTCTGTCTTCGTAATTTTGACAGACTTACCCCCGATAGAAAATTATCAACTTAAATAACAATCTCTGTATACTAAATTACGTTTAATTATATTTCCAAAACCTAATTAACTAATCGGCCCTATAACCAGTAGGACATGGCATATTGTAATTCTTCATGATTAAAGCACAGTTTCCCTCTATAAGTCTTTGCGTCCATAATATCTGGGAAAAGCACGAGACAATAGATTTTGGCGTCAGAATATCCCAATTTCTTGTTAAAATTGCAAAACTGAAATATTTTCTCTGAAGATATACAAATATATATCGAAGCGATAAGCCAAAAAGGTTATCTAAAAACAAGATGGTAGTCACTATCACAATGCATTGGCAAACGAATACCAAAGCAAACGGACGGGAGTGGAATGCTCAAAAAAAAAATAAATAAATAAAAATAAAATAAAAAAAAAAAAAAAAAAAAAAAAAAAAAAAANAGATGTAATATAAATGGAGACAATTTGACAAAGACAAAAAAAAATAAGATATAAATGAACAAAAACTCCAAAAACTAAAATAAAAGCAGTGTGAATCCCACAAAAACTGGAGTATTCATCGGGTGTTCCGGAAGCCGGGTAAGCATAATGTTCTCTACGCTTGTCAGTCACACAGTCAGAGTATGTTGTTGACTGATCTGTTCATTAGATGAATGGTAAATGTCATTTTCTAACCCTGTGACAAAATAAATTCCGTGGTACGTGTTACTCAAACCCTCAAACAGAATAGCAAGGTAAAAGTCAGAAAAGAATCTGAAAATCTTTTTTGCAGAGTATACCGGTATACCATAAACATCATCGACGAAGACAAAGCTAAAATATAAATATAACATTTTCGGATTTTTTTTACCAATATTTGTGGAGGTATGAGCGAGAAGAAGGAAATGACGCCAGCGGAGGGCGCGAAAAGTCACGTGACTGGAATCTGAATTGGAAGTGATAAGATTTCACATGTGCAACTTGAAGTAGCTTTCTTTGTGGTCGGAAATGATGTCATGGATCAACATGTAACTGGAAGTGGGCGTTAATTTCATTTTTACCGCCCATGACAAGAAATGACTTGATATAACACCAAATGACACCCGTATGATAGTTATGACATCGAGGGTGACAATTGTGTTGGAGAGTATTTTCCACTATATATTTTCTTGTTTATCATATTACTCTCAATCGTACTCGTTTGCTCCCGAGATGCTCATACGACTCGCAAGTTGCTCATGAGTTACTCAAGACAGTGCTCGTGTGCTCACTTTATCCTTCTCCAAGATCAACTCACCACGACCATGGCACCATTCTCCATAGTGTATCTACCACCAACAGCAGTATCAACAGCAGTATACACTGAAATGAGCACGTTAGCATAGTGTGAAAAAAAATTAAGACTGCATGAAATTTAACCAATCAGAAACCTGCATTAGATTACGCAATCAGAATGCAGTTAAATTGACCAATCATATCCCTTCGTTTAAAAATTAAGCGAGATTGGCCTGTTGGTCATTTTAAATAACAATCGGATCGGCCTTTTAAAGTAAGTGTTTAATAGAACAGGAAAGGTATCACGGGAAGCGAAAAGCCCAGTAAAACGGGGGAAATGAGGTTCTTTAAGAATCTTTGCAAAATAATTTCCAGATTCTGAAACGGGAAAATTAAGAGATGTTGGAAGATAACGGATATTCAATGTTGTGATTTCTAGCTGAGTTTAAACAATATTGTATTCAGCAAAACGATACATATTACATTGAAAGTGAACATAAAAGTGGGATTGGAAAACAAGTTCAAACACTTTTACAAGTTCATCTCCGTGAGTTTGATAGTCAGGCAACAGATAAGGCCATCATAAGGTGAGAATGACACAAAAATAAGGTACAAGTACTCATAAAAAATAATAAGCAATGCTAGCTAAAAAAATAAATGTAAAACCGCAGAAACACTTTAGAATAAAGCCAGCTAACGCAAGTAAAAATGAGGCAAACACTTGAAAAGTACTGGAGGATCCAGCCTTCGAAAAAGGAGGGTTCCTATGCGGTTCCAGTTCTTTAAAGTATTTTTGTCAATTTTTGCCAACATTCTGCACGAAATTGATTTTTCCAGAAAGGGGAACCTTCCTCTGGATCAGCCAACGGAAAGGTATAAACGACAATCAACTGTAATACATTTTAG
>MJUU01016326.1:1346-31178 GCA_002080025.1 Modiolus philippinarum | reverse complement strand
AAAAAGGCGGGAAAATTCAAAGTGCCTCAAATTTGATGAAACTTTACTAGAAGGATGTCTAGCACCCATAGAAATGATTTTTGGTCTCAGAATTTTCAAAATGGCTGCCGTTGCCATGGAAACTGGAAAAAGGCGGGAAAATTCAAAGTGCCTCAAAATAGATGAAACTTTACTAGAAGATTACCTAGCACCCATGGAATTGATTTTGGGGCTCAGAACTTCCCTTTTATATATTTTGGAAAAAGGGAAGACATATCATTGTGTCCATACTTGTACTGTGTCAACACCTGTATTGTGTCAACACACACTTAAATATGCACTTGCTAAATTGATTCAGGGTTCAATGAGCGGGGGCATAATTGGTTGCCATTCGGCGACAGCTCTAGTTTTTAAATGAAAATAACTATGTCACTATCCGAATTTCTAAAAAGGAGGACAGTTACAACTAAAACACGGATGGACCCACGGGTGGGGTGGGGGTCACTTAACATTGATTTTCTTGGTCAGGGTTGCAGACATTTAACCAGCACTAGACATATAAAAGGGATATTTGATGAAATTTTGTAACCTATCTATATATATTTTTGCATGTTGTAAGGCATAGACCATTTCATTACATAGGGGGGCTTGGAATTTCACTCGAGCCAGGGAAATTTTTTTCGGATTTATACACTATGCTACGCAACTTCGTTGATCCAGGCAATTTTCTATGGACAAAGTCGGAGCCAGATTTTATCTTCATCTAACCAGGTGTTGGTCAGAGAATTTTTCGGGGCAAAAATCGAGACCAGAATTTTTTCTAAAAAATATTTTTGTCTTGGAGTTTTGGTCGCAGTGGATTTTATCGAAGCGGAAAGAATATACGGGCAGAAAGAATTCACTGCTACATATTNAAAAAAAGTCAATAGCTTGATATGGCCTTATAGCCATATCATTTCTTGTTTATCTGACCATAGCAATGACTGCAACCAACAACAACTCTAACTAATACAGACAACTGGCCAAAGCAATAACGGTAACCAATGACGACTAAAGGTAATAAAGACAACTGATCATAGCAACGACTGCAACCAACAATAACTATAGCAAAAACAGACAACTGGCCATAGCAATAACGGTAACACTGACTATACCCAATACAGACAAGTGGACACATCAATTACTACAACACACAATGACTATAGCCAATACAGACTACAGGACACATCAATTACTACAACCAACAATGACTATAGCCAATGCAGACAACTGGACACATCAATTACTACAACTAACAATGACTATAGCCAATACAGACTACTGGACACATCAATTACTACAACCAACAATGACTATTGCCAATACAGACAACAGGACTCATCAATTACTACAACCAACAATGACTAAAGCCAATGCAGACAACTGGACACATCAATTACTACAACCAACAATGACAATACCCAATACAGACAACTGGACACATCAATTACTACAACCAACAATGATTATAGCCAATACAGACGACTGGACTCATCAATTACTACAACCAACAATGACTAAAGCCAATGCAGACAACTGGACACATCAATTACTACAATCAACAATGACTATAGCCAATGCAGACAAGTGGACACATCAATTACTACAACTAAGAATAACTGTAGCCAATAGACAACTCGTCATTTCAATAAATGCAAAAATGGCTGTAGCCAATAGAGACATCTTTGGTATTAACATTGTTTTTGGTAGGGTCTTTGCATCTGTACTAAACACATTCTAAATTTCTAAAATTCGTATTGCATGGACACGGGTTATCTATTCTGGTATATGCATGAAATCATTATGCGAAACTCCTCACGGGAAGGGATCTTGGTGGAAGTTGTATACTGAGGGTACATAATTTTATTTGTCAGTTGGTAATGGGTCTGGAGCTGGCGTGTGAGTTAACTGCTAGTAGTCTTTTGTGATTTCATGTTTATGTCCGTATATTTAGTTCTTTCAGTTTCATTTTTCACAATTGACTCAGTCTGTTGCTAACTGTATTCTACTGTTACGATTGGTTTTTTTAATTTATCACATTGGCTAAAGGGGGAGATTTTGGCCCAATAAAACTAGTTTAACCCCGTCGCAGCAGGATTGTTCCTGTCCTAATTCAGGAAATTTATTAAGCCTTTGTGTGTCTTGTCTGTTTTCTAGTCAGTTTACTTTATGTTTATAGAAGTCCAGGATGGTGTTTATTTCCGGAACTTGATTACTCTTTATCAAGGGACCGACTCCGACCTGTCGTTGGGTGTGGGGTTTCCTCACCGTTCATTGAAGATCTTATGGTGGCTTTAAGTTGTTATTACTCCCCTTTGGGTCGTTGTCTCTTTGACACATTCCCCGTTTCCCTTCTTTTTTATCTGACCATTGCAATGACTGCAACCAACAACAACTCGAACTAATACAGACAACTGGCCAAAGCAAGAACGGTAACCAATGACGACTTTAGGTAATACAGACAACTGATCACAGCAACGACTGCAACCAACAATGACTATAGCAAAAACAGACAACTGGCCATAGCAATAACGGTAGCAATGACTATAGCCAATACAGACAAGTGGACACATCAAATACTACAACTAACAATGACTAAAGCCAATACAGACTACTGGACACATCAATTACTACAACCAACAATGACTATAGCCAATGAATACAAGTGGACACATCAATAAGTACAACCAACAATAACTGTAGCCAATACAGACAAGTGGACACATCAATGACTACAACCAACAATGACTATAGCCAATACAGATAACTGGACAAATCGATAACTACAACCAACAATGACTATAGCCAATGCAGACAACTGGACACATCAATTACTACAACCAACATTGACAATACCCAATACAGACAACTGGACACATCAATTACTACAACCAACAATGACTATAGCCAATACAGACGACTGGACTAATCAATTACTACAACCAACAATGACTAAAGCCAATGCAGACAACTGGACACATCAATTACTACAATCAACAATGACTATAGCCAATGCAGACAAGTGGACACATCAATTACTACAACTAACAATAACTGTAGCCAATAGACAACTCGTCATTTCAATAAATGCAAAAAATGGCTGTAGCCAATAGAGACATCTTTGGTATTAACATTGTTTTTGGTAGGGTCTTTGCATCTTTACTAAACACATTCTAAATTTTTAAAATTCGTATTGCATGGACAAGCTGGTATATGCATGAAATCATTATGCGAAACTCCTCACGGGAAGGGATCTTGGTGGAAGTTGTATACTGAGGGTACATAATTTTATTTGTCAGTTGGTATTAATGGGTCTGGAGCTGGCGTGTCAGTTAACTGCTTTTGTGATTTCATGTTTATGTCCGTATATTTAGTTCAGTTTCATTTTTCACAATTGACTCAGTCTGCTGCTAAGTGTATTCTACTGTTGTTACGATTGATTTTTTTATTCATCACATTGGCTATAGGGGAAGATTTTGGCGCAATAAAACTAGTTTAACCCCGCCGCAGCAGGATTGTTCCTGTCCTAAGTCAGGAAATTTATTAAGCCTTTGTGTGTCTTGTCTGTTTTCTAGTCAGTTTCCTTGATGTCTGTAGAAATCTAGGATGGTGTTTATTTCGGGAACTTGATTACTCTTTATCAAGGGACCGACTCCGACCTGTCGTTGGGTGTGGGGTTTCCTGACCGTTCATTGAAGATCTTATGGTGGCTTTAAGTTGTTATTACTCCCCTTTGGGTTGTTGTCTCTTCGACATATTCCCCGTTTCCCTTCTTTTTTTATCTGACCATAGCAATGACTGCAACCAACAACAACTCTTACTAATTCAGACAACTGGCCAAGGCAATAACGGTAACCAATGACGACTATAGGTAATAAGCACAACTGATCATAGCAACGACTGCAACCAACAATGACTATAGCAAAAACAGACAACTGGCCATAGCAATAACGGTAACACTGACTATACCCAAAACAGACAAGTGGACACATCAATTACTACAACCAAAAATGACTATAGCCAATACAGACAACAGGATTCATCAATTACTACAACCAACAATGACTAAAGCCAATGCAGACAACTGGACACATCAAATACTACAATCAACAATGACTATAGCCAATACAGACTAATGGACACATCAATTACCACAACCAACAATGACTATAGCCAATACGGACAACTGGACACATCAATTACTGCAACCAACAATGACTATAGCAAATACAGACTACTGGACACAACAATTACTACAACCAACAATGACTATACCCAATACAGACAACTGGACACATTAATTACTGCAACCAACAATGACTATAGCTAAAACAGACAACTGGATGCAGCACTGAATGCAACGAACAATGACTATAACCAGCACAGATAACTAGGCACAGCAATTACTACAACCAACAGTGACAACAATTAATACAGACAGCCGGACACATCAATTACTACAACCAACAATAACTATAGCCAATACAGACAACTGGACACATCAATTACTACAACCAACAATGACTATAGCCAAAACAGACTACTTGACACAGCAATTACTACAGCCAACAATGACTATACCCAATACAGACTACTGGACACATCAATTACTACAATCAACAATGATTATAGCCAATACAGACTACTGGACACATCAATTACTACAACCAACAATGACTATAGCCAAAACAGACTACTGGACACATCAATTACTACAATTAACAATGACTATAGCCAATACAGACTACTGGACACATCAATTACCACAACCAACAATGACTATAGCCAATACAAACTACTGGACACATCAATTACTACAACAAACAATGACTATAGCCAATACAGACTACTGGACACATCAATTACTACAACCAACAATGACTATAGCCAATACAGACTACTGGACACATCAATTACCACAACCAACAATGACTATAGCCAATACAGACTACTGGACACATCAATTACTATAACAAACAATGACTTTAGCCAATACAGACTACTGGACACATCAATTACTACAACCAACAATGACTAAAGCCAATGCAGACAACTGGACACATCAATTACTACAACACACAATGACTATAGTCAATACAAACTACTGAACACATCAATTACTACAACCAACAATGACTATAGCCAATACAGACAACTGGACACAGCAATTACAACAATCAACAATGACTTTAGCCAATACAGACTTCAAGTCTTTACAATGACTTAAACCAACAGGTCTCCGCAATGGCTACAAGCATCAATGTAGACAATACAGACGAACGGACAGCGCAATGACTACAACCAATTATGACTTAAGCACACACCAAAATGACGTGAATTTACAATGAATATAGCTTAAACAGGCAATAGGACACGACATTGATTACAACCACAACCAACAATGACAGTAGAATAAAAGACAAAAGAAAACTTCTGACTGTATCCAACGATACCTTTTGCCTATTATTGACAAACCCGATATCAAAAAGACACAGGCCAAAGTATACAACCAATATAGAATATGCAGACAAGAGCACACCGCATTGACTACAACAAAAAGTAATTGTAACTCATACAAATAAGATTAAACCACAATATACACAAATTGGAACTTAGATATTTGAAAGAAAATTTAGACGACAAATTCATTAACATCCATGTTGAACTATTTCTAGAAAATGACAAAGAGATATCGAATGCAGAATTAACGTCATTGACAAGTCAATGCTTGAACAAATTTTGTCCACACATTGAACTCGAGAAGTGCACTCGTTGTGACTTCGGCTGAGGTTGGCCGAATGTCGGATAATTCGCTCCCTTCCGTATAAGATTCTCTAATTTGATGAAGCCAGTGAAATAAAACGGTTGGTGTTAATTGTGTTATAAAAAGTGGAAATTTCATAATCCCATGGTAAAATAAGTAATCATTTTTCCAACAGTGTTCCGAATGGAATTTGATATATTCCCATAAGATTAAAAAAATCCTACAGGAAATAATGATCAATAATAATATTATCTCATAATTATGGGATATTTTTTTCTTCGTGTGGCATCAATACGCTTCCGTATAGATGCACGGGCAACGTTAAAGGGTGACAGTCATCTGGGAAATAAAGCATAAAATTTGTTGGCTTGCATTGTTTCTAAATCTATTTCTTTCAGGTGAAAATTGATCATGTCTTTCCACTGTCGACAGAGCAACGGCAGTAGAATACCGAAAGAAATAACTAAATACCGAAGTCGTTGTGAATTTATTTTCTGCATAGCGCATTTCGACAACTTATGTCCTTTCAGTGCAGATAAAATCTAAATGTTTGGAAGACCATAAACTCAAAGATGTTAAAAACTGAGAGAGAACAAATAACCAATTAGATCTAAATGTAAAGACAAAATCAGCTAAGGACAGAGCTTTGGATGGGGAGATACTCCTTAATTAATAAAATTTACAAAACTTTAGATATTGTAAGGTTCCAAATAGAGTCGGCTTTCGGGTCAGCACCGAGGTACTGACTACTGTGCTGGTGAATACCCTCGGGGACTAACAGTCCACCAGCAGTGGCATCGACCTAGTGGCAACAAAGAACAAAGCACAAGATAACATAAATTGAAGTCCAGAGACAAGGTAAAAGCAAGAACACCAGAAAAAACACAAACACTACAAAGCACTAACAGTGTGAACTCTCAAGAGAACAGAGTGACATCAGGTTCTCCGAAATGTTGCTTTATGGATACTTGGATACAGTCATCGGAACCTGGTAGATGCTCAAATCCGAAAAGAGCTTGCTGACATCATCGTCATTGAGACAAAGTTGGTAGAAATTTTAGTCAATTTCACAACTGATTGAGATATGTGAATACAATTCTTGTTGGGAATGTTCAAACCTTATCTATTGCTAGAAAACCCAATCGCCTGAAATTTTATTATTGATTAAACGCAAATTTGCCAATTAAGATCTACAAGCTAGAGAACCTCTGGGATTGGTGGTACCTATATTATCTAGACCTGTTATCGGAGGTAAATTAACAATCAGCTCTCGTTTGATAATCTTTTCTATGAAAGCTTAATCAACTTGATGCGGTTGACAAGAAGTGCCAAAAACATTATGTACACTTCGAGGAGGGGCTGAGGGTTCCTCTCCATAAAAAAAATGGACTTTTCTGTTTAACGAAATAATATCTGGAAAAGAAAATCTTTCGGATTGAAATGCTTTAAACGAATTTTGAAATTAATTTTAACATCCCCATTTTATATTTGGAAAACTGAAATTAAAGGAAAATAAAGTTTCATCCTTAGTAACACCTCTTCACAATGGCACCGTGAAATCCAAATAATTTATATTTAGTGCGATGAATGATTGGTTTACGCGAAAAATCCATTTCGTTTGTGTATTGCTTTAATTTCTATTATCACGTGATATGATTGCCATTTCCCGCGGAATGTCATTTTAGTAAATGCATTGAGAAATATATATACAACTTCATATTAACCGTAGAACGTAAATCAATGAGTTACATATATACAAATGAATGAAATGAAAGCCAGACCGCCCAAGTGATCAACTTTCTTATAGCTAAGACATTCGATCTCCCTAGACAGTTGGTCGCCGGGAGACATTTAGTGCATTCGAATTCTCTCTAAATGTAAAACGAAAACTATCATGCATCGTGTTTATAGATGTATCATTCATTAATAATGTTATATAGGAAATTACCGATTGATAAAAACTGATAAAAGAAACGTAAGGTTGTAATTCAAATGGGCGAAAACATCATTTTTACATGGCACTGCCTGATAAAGAAACAATATCGCAATTTATCTATAGTCAAAATACACTAAAATATAGACCATTCTCATGTCATGGCGTCACGAGAAACGATAATCTTTGATCTTAGAAAGAAATAAAACATGATTTATAAATTTGTTACAAATTGAAAATGTACCAAATTCATGATATAAAGTAAAAAAATATCGCCAATGTCGGTATCGATATTTCAAGTATGTTGTAAGAATAGCTGACAGTCAGGAACTCTGTGACATAAGGGTCTTAATACATGCAATTAAGTAGACAGCTCCTACGTTCACTGAAAGTTAGACGGTTTGACGGATTTTGGACAGACTAGTCAGTCTTGTCACGAATAAGAGGCTGGCTGAACCGATTACCGTAGGAATCGAATGAAAGGCTAACCTTGCCAAGGGTATAACAAAGCTTGGATATCACATAACGAGTTTGGTACTATACTTTTTGACGGTTTGACGGAATTGAGACAGACATGTCAGTTTAGCCCCGAATACGAGGGTCGCAGAATCGACCACCCTCGGAATCGAATGAAAGACTAACCTCGCCAAGGGTATATAACAAGCTTGGTGTGTCACATACAAAAATATTATACTAGTTCAGTACTCTACTTACAATATCAAAAAGGTCTTTGCAAGCTTTATTCTTAAAAGCCCCAACGGATGTACTTTTTCGTGGTAAAATATAAACAGCCGAGTATCTTTTTTTCCTACAAAAATAGCATTTAGCTAAAACAACCATATTTAGAAGTTGAATGATATGAAGAAATGTCTTTGACGTCAACATATGTTCCAATTCATTTTCAAAATTATTTAATAATGCTATATAAAAATATAAATGTTGTGCAAGTGCTACAAATTTACATAAATAATCAAATTGAATAAAAATGGTACACTCTAAAACTGGCGTTTAGATCCTAAACATAATGCTAAACACATTTTTGTACCTTTTTTTAACGCCAATAAATCTAAACGCGTTTAGAAATTAAACACTCTATAAACGCGTTTAGACTGGAAACATGTTTAGCATTAATACATGTTTAGGCTTAATCTAAAGACGTTTTAGTAGCTATTATTAAACCTGTGTCATGCAGTAAGACTGCTTGGGAATCCATTGCTGATATACATTATAACTCGGAATCCATTGCTATATAGAAGGCCACAACAACTAAAAGTTACAAAAGGGAGAAGAAGGTATAGTCTTTGATATTTTTTTTACTTATTATAACTTAATAAACAGGGACCTTGTCCCAGGAATTAATAAATAGTGATTTAAAAATTAAGATAAGTAACTTTTCAAACTTAAAATTGAAAACCCTCAACAATAATTGTTGATAAAGCTAAAATAAAAACAGCTACATATTTTTCTCTCCAAAGTTATTCCTCTCGACAATGTGTAGTTCTATAAATTGATTCCATTATTACTGGAATTAAGCATACAGAAAATACTATGACGTCAGCATACAAAATGTTATAATTTATTTTCAAATTAAGATAGTATAGTATTTTGTTTCATAGAACATGTAAGAACAGATTTCATTCATCAAATCACTGGCACACATAGGGCTACATAAGCATATATATATATATACATAAAGGAAAAGAAATGATTGCAGGGGTTTTGACTTGAAGACCTTTCCTTATTGATCAATGCTTTGCTCTTCAATTTTTTGAATTTTCAGTGATTTAAAACAAACTAAGTTGCTTTTGACCCTTTCGGTGTTAATTTCACGCATTCAAATAAATTTAAAACTGAATTCTGCTACTGACAGAACATGTGGCACATTTATTAATTTTTTGATGATCTTTTCCGTTTGGTTTTACAAGTAATTTTAAAAATGGAACGTTGCGGAATGGAGTAGAAAAATGTAAATAAACTTTAAACCTGTAGCAATTTAAGACGCGAACGTCAATTCACAAAACGTCATGTTTTCAAATCACTTATCAGATTATCAACCTTCTGATGATAATCCAATTAAAATCCAATGTAGGATTAAAGTTCTGCAACATTGAAAATGTTGTATGAAACACATGGCTGTTTTTATTTCCTGGGGGCGAAGAAGAACGATTACTGAGTATGCTGATATGGGTAATTGTCAATCAAAATATATACCTCCATCAGCGCATCTTCCAATACACAGATAGGCACATCATTGACAAACAAATAAAACTCAATTTTAATTTGCTCATTGTGGTATATGTCCGTCATTATTCCATCATAAAAAGTCAAACGAACTATGATTTTTCGAATGTTCCTCCGCCATTTCTCTCCTTAAGGTCAGTGGTATTAATGATGTCATTCAAAGTTAATATATTAGTTTTCAGGCCCTCCCTCATCTATTTGGAGGCTTGAAAATGCCCCTCGTTGACCCATTTTTTTTTTACTAATTCAATAAAATAAAATTAGAAAATCACCTCCTTCAATACATTTTTGGGGGTTCGTACAATCTCAAAAAGCTGCTGCGCATATTTTTTGGCAGCTAAAAAGAAAAAAAATCAACCTCCACCGTCATCAGTTTCAATTTTAAAAAATGACCTGAGAACCAATTAATTACATATAACTTTATATGATCTTACATAAAATAGTATGGAATAAATCGATATTGAAAGCACATTTTTTCGGGCTTCTTTAAATTTTCTAAATGTTTTAATAATTCTATATAACGTTTTTAAAATATTCTTGTGAAGCATTGCAACATTTCTCGTTTCTTTCAGAAAATGGAGCAACATAAAGTATCAAAAGCCTGCAGAAAAAAAGACCCGACACGGAATTCTCACCAACTTAGAGGCAATAAATCTTATAAGAGTGCTACATATATCTTTCAGGCAGTATTAAGTACGATCTAATTTTTTCGTCACACCGTTTTTAATCTACAAATCTCTCTACAATAAACTTAATGTCAAGAGTGTTTAAATCTTTACGGTAGCTTACCAATGCCATGGTTCGTTAACATCAGTTCCCGGGGGAGGATATTTGTCTTTTTATACCGTCGACACTTTAACTGGATGTTGACATAAGCGACACAATATGGTGTAATTCAATAAAAAACGGCGGAACTGGATATTATTTCTACATTATGTGGTTGAATTTGAAATGAACCATTTCATTTTATTAGTATTTTAATTTAGTTCGTTTGTATTATCTTACCAAATGACCTGAAATTTATTTTTTCTATATTATTTTAACACGGATAAATTATGAAGATAAAAGTGCAAACAAGTTAAGCTTTTTTAAAAAGGCTTCCCGGTTTATAGCCATCAATACATTTATTGGGCATATATATATGTAACAAAGAATTAAATAACTGGAGTGATTGTTCAATCTGGGATAAAATGTACTACATCCTGCTAAGCTCACCTCGTTGTATTGTATTGTCTACATTTATTGACAAATATATACAACAATTAGTTTTACAAATATACTGGCATCCCTAAGAGCAACGAATCCATACCCGTGTGTATGGATACATTTATACATTGTAAAAAATGCTTTATATCAAAATATTAAATTTCAACCTGTTAAACGATATTTTATGAAATATTCAAACAATCGTTGGATTAAAGCTGCGACAAAACAGTTTCTTTAGTGTTCGGAACCGTAGATATAAAATTATGCACATTTCCCATATCGGAAGCCCTCAGGATAGATGATAATACCAGAGAAAATCTGCTGATCGGATCAGATTCCGACCTGTTAAAAATACAGATTGGCAACCGGGAATAAAGAAACGATTGCCTTTCCCTATACCAGTTGACTCCAATATAGCTAGTTTGGGTATTTGTCGTCCCTTACTTGTCCATGGTTGTATTTCGCAAACTGATTACATCGAAGGCAATGACAATGTAAACATATATGAGGCAATCAGTTTATAGTTAAATTCAAGTTTTTCCAATATATCCTCGAATGGTTTATATCGATGTGCAAATCAGCGGGATTACGGAGACGACGCACATCATTTAGCACTAACTCGAATAATTCAAGCCCTCTCCGTATCCGATTCTCTCCTTCTACGAGGGCTTGAATACTTTATGATCATTGGACGCGTCAGCTGTACACTGATTCAGTGTACCAATCAAATTCCTTCATATCTCTGAGCATGCGCAAACGAAGATTTCGATGAAAAAAATAAACAAACGATGTTGAAATTTTATCGATCGGGATGTATTCGTGGAAATTCTTATAAAAAAGCACAATCTGACAAATGACACACAGGAAAGGTTTTACGAATTCAAAAAATAATTGAAATGTTGTATATTGCAGAAGAAAGTAAACTATTATTGTCAGACCGAAGAATGTGTATTTGATGTCAAAACTGAAAATATCTAGTACATTTATGACGCGTAAAATCGTGTAAGGTACGATATTTCAATCTTTAAACTTAAAGTGTATTAGGTATTTAGTGTACAAATTGCGAACTTCAGCAAATTTTGCAGTTTTAAAATTCAAATATGAAAACTGGTACTGAGATGTGTATTCATTGACGAAAGTTATTTTTCAGTTTATCAAAAAATCGTAAGACGGAATTTAGAAATACACGAAATCAGAGACCTTTAAACGTGTTTTATATGTCTCTGACTAAATATTAGCAAATATAATGTTTCAAAAAATAATATCCTTGATTTTCAGCATATCTTATAACTTATATTAATCATGTCATTAAATTGCAAAACACAACATTACAGTTACGTCTGGTGTTAATTAAACAGTAGGATACAAATAAATTATTGATTTTAATTCCATACAACAAGTGTAACTGATATGTTAATTGTTTAATTGTTTACAACGCGATTTTTTTTAACACAAGCTGCCGGTAAAACTTCAAAGAAACTACCAACTCTCTGTCACAATATGTAAATATATTCTCCGTTTGTTAATTTCTGCTAATTAATCTCATCAAAGACGTGTTTGTAAAGTTTTTTTTATATCATTTATCAATTTTTGATTTATATATGGACAATATATACAATATTGTTTATATTTTCCCTGATTTATTAAATCAATTTTTTATTACCGAAAAAAATCAGACGACTTTGTTCCCATAGTTCATAGCGGTAACCCACATCCGATTGACGCGTTTTCATAGTTAATGCATTCAGGCGTTAATGTAGCGATCGTAGTGAGTGGAATATAACGACTGGATTATTCGGGTTAATTTAGCACCAGTATTACGCGGGAACTTCTGACCAAAAAGCAAGCTTTGTTTTCGTTTCTGCAGACATGCTTGCAGCGAACCATTCCAGTCGGGAATAAAAGGGTACCTCAAATTTTCTTTTTTAATTCAAAAATGAATTAAATATGAAAATCCACTTGTCGCTAAAAAATTGATTCAATATCACATAAAAATTTTGAGAATGGCGGCTTGTATACGGCAACTGTACGATAAAGAGTTTAAACGATAAGCATACAACCCTAATATATTTCGTTCTTGCATAAAAGGGCCGTCTCAATCGGAAAATTTCTGAAGATTACGGTACGCGATAACGTTTGCTGATTGGTTCATTTTCAAATCGTAGTCACTCGTCCTTTCCGCTGCACTAAAAAATAACTTTCGGTAAATGACCAAGTAGAAAGTAGAAAAAAATAATACTTTTTTGCATAAAAGTTGAAATATATACAATATGTAATCTCAAAATACAGAACATTAAATTACGATAACTCTCTGACCGGTGTGGACCAACAATATTCCACAGATTGTTTTAAAAAGGTACAATCTACACCGGTAAAAACAATGCAGATAGTTATTTTCAGAAAAAAAAAAAAAAAAAAACTTGTGTAGCGGAAATGGCCGAGTAACTACGATTACTGCTTAACACGCAATTTGCGCATCAAGATGAACTACCGAATGTCAATATTATGTAGTTGGTATTTCAAAAGATTCGTCGTGTAATTCATCATTTTCTATTTATTCATATTCTCGTCCATTTCTACAATGTTTCCACAGCAACAGTAAAAAAACTTAGTAATCTGAACCGATGATCCTTGAAAAGCCAGGACGGTTTTCGTAACCTCTTTATATATATTAAAGGGCTTTACGCCCTCTAAAATGAGAAGATTGACAAGTTTCAAAGTACTTAAAGTCCTTAGAAGCGAGTAATGTATCCCGTAAAATGCCATAAATAAAGTGTTTAATTAATTAAGTTATAATTTATTTATCTAAAAAGGACTGTGTACCTGATTCTGGCAGAAGAGGTAAAAACTGTAACCGTACAGTACCATGTTTACTGACACTGTACGGTCAAAGTGCAGGGCGTGCTTTGTCCGTAAATGGTAGTCGTCAGTCCTACTACAAATCGGTCCTGTTATTAGTCCTCTACCGGCTTCGCCGAAGGGGACTTAAGGTTTTGACTCCGTCAGTCTGTCAGTCCGTCCGTCAGTCCGTCACACTCAGTTTTTCGGACTTTTTCCCAAACTATATTTATCAAATATTTGGTATGTAAGTCTACCACCATGAGTTACAGATCAAATTTGAGTTTGGTTCCGGTTCATAGATTTTGGGCGGAGTTATGGGCCTTTGACTTAGAAAATTTTGGTAAAATATAGGTTTTCCGGACTTTTTTGTAAACCGTTAAAGATATTAAGTTAATATTTGCTATGTGAATCGACCACTATTAGTTACAGATAAAGTTTGAGTTTGGTTCCGGTCCATTTATATTTTACGGAGTTATGGGCCTTGGACAACGTTTTTTGTTCTAAACCGTTATAGATATTAAGATAATATTTGCTATGTGAGTCTACCACTATGAGTTACTGATCAAGTTTGAGTTTGGTTCCGGTCCATTGATATTTTACGGAGTTATGGACCTTAGACTTAATTTTGTTAAAATATAGCTTTTTCGGATCTTTTTTCTAAACTGTCCAGATATTAACTGTCCAGATATTAATTTAGTCAACCGCTATGGGTTACACATCAAGTTTGAGTTTGGGTTTGGTCCATTGATTTTTGACGGGGTTATGGGCTTTGGTCTTAGAAAATTTTGGTAAAATGTAGGTTTTCCGGACTTTTTTTCTGAACAATTCCAGATATTAAGCTAATATTTGCTATGGGCCTTAGACTTGGAAAACTTTTTTCTTAAACTGTTTTTGCTGGTATAACAAAGAATCATTCCACAGGTTGGGAAACTTCTGTATTGCCTTGCAATCCACACTTGTTTAATTCGTAATCATTTTTATGCATATTTATCAGATTCCTATTTTGTTCGAAGGACCACAGAAACTGCATTTGTTGGCGTGAATGAAAAATTACACATAATATTTTTTTTGATTTGCTTTGTCGAAAAAGGATCACCGGTGGTCTTTGTAAATCCATAGAAATATTACAGAAATTTTTGATATATTATTATGAGCAGTATACTAGGAAGGTAGCTATCAAAGTGAAGATTTCCAGATGTACTATTAAACCATGTACGTTCTTCATTACAACTAATTAGCCGGATTTAAACTAAACATTTATACATTAATGACGAAATCATTGGATAGGGTAATATAACTTTCTAATTTGTATTGTAGGCACGTGTCTCAAATGTATGTGAATTATTATAGAGGGGTGGACAGCCATTGTTAAAGAAATATATGTGCTGATTTTTTTTTTAAGTTTTTTTTTAACATGCAGTTGTCGTCCCATATTCATCTTTGTAATTTAGTTTTGATGAATTTTTACAAATGCAAAGGCAATCATTTTGGTTATGGATTTCAGCCCTTATCCAGGCCGGATGAAGAGAAGATTGGTGACGGACAAGCACACAACTGCAGTTGAAAACAGAACGAAATGGAGCACATCAGCCTGGCCTGTCCCTATCACTGGTTTGAGCAGAATGCATTCCTAGATATCGAACAACAGAATATAAGAAAAATTTTCATGAACAAAAATCAGGCATTAAACCTAGGCATTAAGTCTAATGCCAAGCCCATTTTTTGGCTTAGGTCTAATGACTGGGCATTAACTTAATGCCCAGGATTTAAGTTTGATACCTAATTTCACCTGCTGCTGCAAAAAAATATATGTCTTTACTGATCGTCAACAATCATAAATTAGGGAGGCAAAGAAGAGCAAGTAGTAGATACCGATGGACTGAAAAACAAGATTAGTGTTGTGAAATAGCACAATGATCAGGTGAGCTGTCAAAAAACGGCATCTAAAAGATACCGGTATAAGGATATATGAAAAAAGTAAAAAAAAAAAATGGCACCAAAATTCCAATATAAAGTCTATTAACAAATATAATACTCAATAGTCAATTATCAATGTCCAATTGGTTGGAATATGACCTACAATTTTGAAGGACTTCTAGATTAACAAACCCAATTACCAAATGAGCTATTTCGGCTTAGTGAACCTCTTAAATCAATATTTCAAGAACCGGTATCAGGCACATAACCTTATTTGGTTAAAACATATTCTACAAGTCTGGTTGGAAATTGACTTACATTTTAAAGTTCGTTTGTATTTGATGAGGAGCGTGTCGAGGAGCCTCTTTGTTATATATCAGAAGATACTATGCTATTTCTATATTAAATGGTTTAGTATTTGTCTTGGAGCTGTTGAGGTTCATTATATTTCAAGGTTTCGTATTTATGGGACGAAGAGATGTTTCACCATGGCTTCGTATTTGCCGAGGAGCTACAGATATCATAGTCTATGGCTTCGTATTTGTCAAGATGCTATTGTTTTAATACTGAAGTGTATCATACTGGATTTGTTGGGGAGCTATTACAACAATTCCATAGTCTTTGGCTTCGTACTTGTCAAGAAACTATTGATTTCGTGGGAACTGCTCACTGCTTTGGTAGACGTTTTGTAAAAATGACTCAGTGCTCCAAAATACACGTCTTTCTACATGTTAATTATTTTCAGAAGGAGGGACAAATGTAGGAACAGATTCTGTAATTAACGAAGCGAGAGGGGCTTATGTGAAACCCCTAGCGTTCGCGTCGGAGTCCGGTTAGGAAGAATGGTTAATGTCCATTCCCGCTTACTGACATGTCCAACATCAACCATATTGGTATACATGATGCATTTTTGGATGACACCAACAGTGCATGCTTCGGATGCTGTCTGGAACCTACATTTTATGCATTAGCGACTTGGTAAGGTAGAATGGTAAAAGTCCATTCCCGCTTACTGACATGTCCCTCATTAACCTTGTTGGAATGTATGATGCATTTTGGGATGACAACAACAATGCACGCTTCGACCGGGTGCTGTCTGTCACCTGCATTTTCCGCATGAGCGACTTGGTTAGATAGAATGGATGTCCCACATCAACCATTTTGGTAGTATGAAGCATTTTGGGATGACAAACAACAATGCATGCTTCGGATGCTGTCTGTGACCTACATTTTACGCATGAGCGACTTGGATTTAAGTCCATTCCTGCTTACTGATATGTCCCACAATGGTATATATGATGCATTTTGGGATGACAACAACAATGTATGCTTTTGGTGCAGTCTGTGAACTACATTTTATATATGAATGAATCTCTTAAAAAGAATGATTATAGTCCATTCTGACATGACTTTAACTTGTGACAATGCTGTGCAACGAGGTGGGCTCAGCCGTTTTCTATGATTATCAACAAAAGGCCAATGCGAGATAACTCAAGAACAATTTACGGCAACTCATTGACAATGCAAACATTTTAAATACTATATCACATGGGTTCGAATTTGTCGAGGAGCTATTGTTTTTTCATTAACTTACAGTTACATTTATTCATGTGTAGCATATATTTTCATGAAAAATTTGAACGTCGGCTGGAACAGTTAACTGTTTACCGATTTCCGGAAGAACTGTTGTATTTGTTGTGATTTCATGCTATTGTGTTGGTAATAATAATAATATTTTGAAGGTATTTTGTTAGTCACAGTGGTGATATCATGGTATTTTGTTAGTGACAAAGGTCACCATCGGCCAAGTGCGAATCGATAAAATCATTATTATAGGTTAAACAATAAATGCGATCCCGATAAAGAAATTATTACTGCAATAAAATCAATAATGTTTATTACATTAATAATGATTTTTTTTTCAACAATCGCATATATTCCTTGACTATAAAAATGATCTCGTCGATTCGCACTTGGCCGATAGTGAAAGTAATTTCATGGTACCATTGTATTGGTAAGAATGGTGATTTCATATTGTAATGATAATGTTGTTTTTAATTTTTTTTGTACTGGTGGTAATGGTGATCTAAAAGTATTTGATGGATGAAATTTTTTCCATTCAGAGCCCACCACCAGCAGCGTTGCAACGCAGCATCTATTATACATCGTATTTGGCGCAGAAGCAACAGCAGACAGACGTAATCCTTTACCAACAACAGCAGCATTAGCAGCAACAGACACTATGACCAATCTTTTTAGAAGAGTAGAGTTACCCAGAAGTTATATATCATCTGACTTTATTATCCATATTAAGGATTGCAGCGGATCTTTGGCCAACTAAGGCCGATCTTTAAAACTGAGAGGGCCGATATCTCCTTTATAGAACTACATTAAAATTGCATCATTATACCCTGAATTCATATATCACATTTTCATCTTACCGGTATAAACAAATTAGGCCAATTTAGAACCGAATTTCACACTTATAGTGCCGAGATATCCTAAATATTACTACTAGTATATAACAATCCAACACCTTTACCAATCACTTTAGAAACATTAAAGTACCCCGAATCCGTATTTTGTATGTCTATAGTACTAATAATTAGTGTTAGGGACGAATGAAGGCCGTTTATGACCGATATCTCAGTAACGTTTCATGTCGCATTTTGATGTCAACATTCAAATCAATTCCGTTAGGCTGTCATGTTTTGTTGCGTTTGTGTTCATATTGCATGATGCATGTTGTTTTTCACGTGAAAGTTTAAATGAATGTCGTTAAATTGTCATGTTTTGCTGTAATTTTGTTCATATTTCATGTATCATATTTCGTGTTCGTCATTTTAGTAATGTTTATTGCCTATTTTACGGGTTATTGCTGCTGCTGCATCGCTAAAAATGCTGCTGCGTCAGATACAAGATGTAATTGCTACTGCTGCTTCTTTTGGTAAGGGGTTAGGTCTGTCTTTCTGCTGCTCTTGTTGCTGCTGTTGGTTAGGGGTTAGGTCTGTCTGCTGTTGCTACTGCAACAAAAACTAGGTATAACTGCTGCTGCTGCTGCGCTACGCAGTTGGTGATTGGTTTTCTGTTGTTACTGTTCTTTAAATATATATACTTCTGTCGAAATCGTCATTTTCATCCATAGAACAATACGACGAAGACAATATTATTAATATTACTAACTCTATACTATGGAATCACTATTTTTACCAATACAATGGTACCATGAAATTTCCTTTGATACTGACAAAATACCAATAATCTCAACATTTTGTCTAACAAAACACCTATGAAATGTCGACCTTAGAATCATCATTATTACCAACTAAATGCCATGCCGAAATTGCCATTATACCCACTAAATACTTTAAACAGTTCATCACTTAGAACTCGAGATCCGTTTTAAGTATCCTGAAACAAAAAGTGGCTTGAACCTGTACATAATACCGACCAATCAAAATGCAGGGATCTCAACCAACCAGAAGCTTCCATTCGCAATGGATTAACAAATCGGAATGCAGAAAAATCCATCAATTAAATCCTTCCTTACAAAAAAAAAACAAAACAAAAAAACAAAAACAAAAATAAACAACCAAGCACAGCAAACTGACTTGGATTAAATAAAAATGACAATAAAAGTCCGAATCGATCAAAGGGAGAGACCAGTAAGGAAAATCTGTATAACATTCGACTGAATCTGGGAAACACAATCCGACACAGAACATTTTTGGCAAGCCGTCATATTCGCGACTTGGAACGGGTATTTTATAAATAAAATGGTGGGTTAAACCAGGTTTAATGATGCATCAACCTCTCGCTTATATGACGACTAACTAAGCCTCTGTGTGCCCAGATTGTGTTAAATGTCAAAGCCATTATAATTGAGATATACAAGCATGTTATACTAGCCATGACTGAGGATGGAGAAGTGAATGGTGGATATATACATTCGACCGGATGTATTGGTGAATAATACAAAGATAGAGAGTGCGATATTTGGCAAGCTTAATAAAAGGCGATGGAAACAGAAATTCAACCATCAAAATTATTCATTTGCAATTAATTAACCAATCAGATTGCTGGAAAATTAAGTTACCAGAAACCGCCTTACAAATCATAGTGTTGGCTGACGAATCACAGCCATGCAGTCAACTGGAATATCTTTGTTAGACAGTACTTTTAGATAACTGGATACAAAATTGACATTGTGTAAAGGTTAAGAAGCTACATGAAGGGCTAGGACCGATTAATGACAAAACACTAGTACTGACAAAAAAAAATATACAAAATGCCCTATAGTATTAGAACAATGGCACATCGGCAAAATCGGAATTAAAGCAATAGCTCCTCTACAAATGCAAAGATTTTGTTGTTGCTTTGTTTATAGATGTTTTATATATATATATATATATATATATATATATATNTTCAACAAATGTCACATTTTCCTTTCTCCTACCGGTTTCACTGTTCGATGCAGAATATATATATATATATATATATAGCTCCTCGACAAATCCGAAGCTATAGAATATAGTATTAGAACAATAACTCCTAGACAAATCCGAGCTACTGTGATTTAGTATTTTAAAATAACCAAAAGCTCTATAGCTCTTTGACAAATACGAAGCGATAGAATATGGTACTTGTATAATAGCTCCTCTACAAATCTGAACTATTGTGATATAGTATTAAAACAATAGCTCTTCGACAAATACGAAACCAAAAATTAAAAGACTAGATAAACATGAAAATAAGCTAATATTCACGAAAATAAGCTAAAATTTACAACAAGGGCAGTAGAATACCGAAGGAACAAAGCACAAGATTACATAAATCAAAGTCAAGAGGCAAAATCAAGAACACCAGAAGACGGAAGACCAAAGACACTACATGTCCACAAAACACACAACCACTAGAAATCACAAGAAAGGAACATATAGCGGAAGTACAATTTCATTGGGAATTTTTTTTATAAATAAAAGTTCAAATTACTTCGTTTATAAAGCCTGAGACAACCAAAGCTGTTGTCTAAGATATTGAATTGCAAGGGCCATATACTTTTAGCAGTTGCTTTAACAAAACAATTACGGGACTAGCAATTTTACCTGCGTATGCCAAACAAGGAGAAGAGATTTTGCTAGATCATACTTTAGAAATTGTTTTTGAAAAGGGCTATAGTCTAAAGAGTCAAGATGACAAGGACCACAGTCGTTGCTGTCCTCCAAGAATTTGTTCTATATAAGGACGGAGGCCATACTGTAGCACACACAGCCAAGAGGCACAAAAAGTGCTGTAACTTATCAAAACAAAGGACACCGAAGAGGTTACAACAAACACTGATCATAGCTCATACCACAAAGGTTACATCAAACCACGACTATAGTTCAAACAAAGGGAACTGCAGTGGCTACGAGCTAATATGACTAGTTCATAAAGACAATAGGACAGTGCAATGCCAATAGCCCAAAATGTCTTTATAATACAGACATAATGACAACGTAGTTTACTGTTTTCGGCAATTACTCTGTCTTTTACAATGTACAAAGAATGGGCACAGCGGTGACTACAGCTGACACTGACTATAGCTAAAAAAAACAACTGAAAAACATGCTAAAAGAAAACAAAAAAGTTAAATTTTCCTAATTTTACCATGTTTTTATATGTATTTTGTCCCATGAACATTTACCCCATTTCCATTAATATTTGTTTTTTTTAAATCTTTTTAATTTTTTTTCAAAAGAATAACAAGTACATGTAATTGTTCCCTTTGTTCTTTCAAACACCAAATGCCATTATTGGACCGGCAATTATAACCATGCATAAAAACAAAAGGAAAATCTTTTTCTCCCATGTGCGTTTTGGTTAAAAGTAGTCCTTCCTGAAAACAGGCTATATTGAGCATTGTTCAAGGTGACAAAGATACACAGCATGGTAAGCCAAAGTACCAATCTTTTTGATTCCAGAGAGTCAGCTTAAGGCTATCCCAGCAGAAAACTGTAACCATAGACATAATAAGTCTATACTGTAACAGAGGCAATACATTTCATTTTCTAAAGAAACTCGTGGTATGGAAAGGGAACAGGAGCAAGAAGCTTTGCAATGCTGATAGCAGCAGCGTGATCAGTTGTCATTTTGTATTCAGTTTCCTACGGAGAAGCAATACACTCAGGTGAGTAGAAAAGCAAAACTACTCAGTTCCATTAGAAATCTGCATAACACTCAAAAACTGACGACGAAAAGCAAAAGGAAATACTAAACATTGTAGGAGATAAATTGCTAAAACGTAAAACATGTAATGGAAGGAGATTTGTGTTCGTTGAAAATGACGACCTACCTGATAATCAAAACATATCCGAGCAGAATGATGACACTTCATTAGCAAAGATGCTTTCCAGGAAAAGGTACAGGAGCAGAACAACAGTGATATAGAATGGAAAGGATTTGCCCACTGGATTGATTTTCAAGACACTGGAATTTTTTTAAGTAGATACCATTGACAAAAACAGGATCTTCATTCTGAAAGTAAGACAAGAAGAAACATTGTATTTCGTTTAATAAAGAAAAGGCTCTATTGAAAGCGACTTCGTCAAGAGCACAAAGATCAATCTAATAGAGAAAACCAGACTAGAGTAAATTTAATATGAGATCACTTCAGAAATGGGGTTAGCAGGTTTTGGCTATTCTTATAAAGTAACTGACTCTTCGTAGAAAGTAACTGCGGTATTTTTGTTATTGATATATCTTCAAACCAGGCTCATATCTGATTTTTGTGGTGACTCTTCGTAAGGTCAGTGATAGAACAAAATCAAGGATGGCACATAAGTAATAAAGGGAACCTAGAGGAATGTACCCCTCAGCTACTTCGCTGGTCATGGCAGACCCGTGATACCGCTTGCTGAAAACGTACTTCGATTGAAACACAAGACTATTATAATAGAGATGACTTTATCCAATCGGGTATATATCTTCCAACCATATTCATATCTAAATTCTGAATTTGGCTATTCTTCCATGCAGGGACATGACTATTACCTACCTCAATAAGCATTTAATTATAATAGCACGCCAGGCGAGTGAATGTTCTTGAGGGACTGTTTGGTTCTTAGATCAGACAATTGCTGACCAATAGGTCTTTTGAAGTATAGCCAATCAGCCTTGATAATTTTGGAATGTAGGGTTTGATGCAGGGACCGTTATTGGTAGTTTTCATCTTGCTCAAGCACCAACCATTCGTCCAAGCACAGACAAGAACTGATGGCATTGGAAATGTCAGTGCTGCCCAAAGCACTTCAAAGCGCGCACACTTGAGGCCGGAAAGTTTTCATTTTGCTCAAGCACCAAGCATTCGTCCGAGCACGAACAAGAACTGATGACCTTGGAAATGTCAGTGCTGCCCAAAGCATTTCAAAGCGCACACACTCGAGGCCGGAAAATGCTGTTTGCAAGTAGAAGTGTTCTTATAAGAAGCCTGGGTATTATGGATAGGAAACCACCCAATTTTTGCATCTCATCCAAGTTAATGGCATTCAGCCCCGAGAATCATGATACAGAAGCCTTTCTGTATGGGTTTTTTTTATCTTGTGTATTTATTGGGAAGTTTGCCAAGGACAGAATTGATAGCGACTGGACAACCTTCTTGGTTTCTCGTCGGATCTTGTAATTTCGACATCTCGTTCAAGATAAGATAAGCCAAGGATGGTACCTAACAGTGGCTAGATGGGAAACGTTGTTTAACGCCTCGAAGAGTTTCAGCTATCTCGTGCATTTGACTTCGGTCATCCAGACGACATGGGTGCGAACATTGATGACCATGGAGAGTCTTAAGCTTGATACTACACAATGACTGCGACGGCTTTGGGGTTTCAAACATTTGGGATGTCTCATGCATTTGTCTTCATCCGGAAAATATGGGTGCATTTGTCTTCTTCCGGAAAACATGGGTGAAAACATAAGCTGGTGACCACGTAATGCCATGACACTTTAATGTGGCTGTGGTGCACATGTCAAAGTCCAGCGGGAGAAGTAATTGGACGTTGGTGGATCCAAGGGGATTCCGGGGGTTGGAACCCCCTTTTTCAACAATCATGTATTTTTAATATTATCCTAATGTTTTACTAAGAAATATCCAACAAATGTTCGCGCCTTGCTCCGCTCGCCGAAATTTTATGTCCCTTCTAATTGGACCCCCTTTCAAATTGCATGGATCCGCGCCTTTGGAAAAGTCCTTCCAGTGAAATCTTCACGGAAAATACGTTGCGGATGCACTTCAGCACCACATTTGCGTTTGAAAAAAATCCGGAATCAGCTCCTAGGTGATAAATATACATTCATACTTCATGATTGTGTTCACACTCACAGGGTGGTAGTGGGTGTAGATGGGTTTGAGTTGTAGAGCATTTAACAATTGCTGTCCATCAAGAAAAAATCTCTGAAGCGAACGTAGGCCATTCTGTAGCAGTGATTTCACAGGGCATCGAATTGTTCTTGCTTCCGACTGTTTGCATCCTGATGACAGAGCCATATAAGTTGTTTTTAGGCAGGGAGTGTCGAGGACAGGTAGAAACATTCTAAGATGTTGTGGTGGATACGAGTGGTGACGGGAGGTTAGGACCTATGCCAAATCTTGAACCAGGAAGTCACAGTTCCTGACTGCTTCTGGCGCTGGACAAGCTGATCAATCTGAGATCTGTCGATATGCATCGACACGAGTACAGTTTTACCAGAACGGGGACCAACCTGAGCAAGCGCATACACGATCAAGTACAAGGACACGACTGCACGCAACTACATCTGCGATAAGCCATGCTAGTCTCACTCGACGCCATGTCTCAACCTGTACTAGAGCATTAATTAGGCTGGAACTGAGAAAAAAATGTTGATCGGATCAGCTAGCAGAAGAGTTCAAGGTGGAGGTGGGTGAAGAGAATGAGACCTAGACAGTCGATCCTATGGATACGAGTATCATTTCTCGTGACAAGAGAAACGGGTTCATTGTTAGCATTATTTATGTCCTTTCCAAGAACGGTTGGCTGATACCGCTCAAGGATAAGAAAAAAGTCGTTGTTAAGGATGCCCAAGTCTCCCATTAGATTCGAGATCCAAGCTTAACTTTTTTATTATACTTTATGCAAATTTCTTTTATTATCCATTAATTTCATTGGACAAGCTGCATTTGTTAATTTTGACTAATCTTTTGTTAGCCCCGCCCATCCATAGTAACGAGTGTTAATATCTAAAATTAACACCCGCTCATCCCGAAATTTGCCGATCTTGAAAATTAACACTCGCTCAGTCCGAAATTTGCCGATCTTGAAAATTAACACCCGCTCAGCCGGAAGTTTGTCGATCTTGAAAAATTAACACCCGCTCCGACCGAAGTTTACCGATTATTATTCCCACTTGACAAAGAGTATATAAAAACAAACCATGTGACATGTAATATTATTTTTTTCAATGCTCTTGTTCTATTTATTGTTTGTAATGCTTTTGCAACTCGGCATTCAGTATAATAAAAATAATATTGCCCTTTGATGAAGTTGTTAGGGCGATTAACATACTCGGTGAAAAAATTATCACCCTCCACTTCGTGTCGGATGATAATTTTTTACCTCGTCTAACATTTTCATCCAAGGGCAATAGGTTTATAATAACAGCGAGAACACTACGTCATCGAAAACTACAACATGTGCAAGTGTAACAGGGTGTTTTTAATGTTTATCTATTAATACTATTTATAGATTGATAAAAACAGCAGTATTAACATTATTTGGTAACAATATTTTATTTCGAATGAATCTGTGAGTATGTGATGTGCGAATGTGATTTCTAAAGTTAGTTGGTTTTCGGATGTTTCGTGAGGTAGTATCGATCTTATCTCTGATTGGTTGTGACGTTAGAGCGAACGAGATTCAAGATGGTTTAATACGACAAATTTGATAATTTTATACTGTGGACAGCTGAGTTTACGATGGTGAAACATATTTTGCCATAGATGATATTCTTATAGCTGTACCCTAGAAACGGTGTGAAAGTTGATAACGTAAACATTGTAAGTTCTTTTTGTGTATTTTTATCTTTTTATATTTTTGTACTGTAAACACTACAATGAAACACTAGTATGACAAGGTCAGATGTTCATAAACATATTATGAATAGTGTGTATTGAATATCGAAATGACGATGTGTGTATTTCACAACTTTAATATTCAGATAAATGAGTATTGTTTGTTTACATTTCGACAATCAGAAAAGTATGGAGCACACTGTTTACAATAACAATTAGATTTTATGTGTATTTGTATTTATTGTGATTTTGCATTACTACTTTTTGGCAATGCAAAAGGTATTTTGAATCACATTGTAAAAAGTATTATTTTATTAAATTACAGGTATATCACATGGTTTTGTAATGTGTTTACTACAGCCTGTTAGTGTAGTTAGCCTAGATTGATATGGAAAACATAGATTGTTATACCTAGCTATGATGTTTATATGGAGAATGATGTTTGTATGGAGAACATGATTGTAACTTTACGACAGACAAACTTTGTGCCACACACAGGTATTACATTGTTTATATAGTGATTTAGTATTCTATATAAAGAGTATCAGCCTTAATGTTACATTTGAAATATTGTAACCAGTAGTAAGAGTAATCTCCCATTTTTCATAATATATGGAGTGATTGTACATACTAACAAGACTGAGACTATAATGGTATTAACACTTCAGTATTCGTTTTGTTGATATTCGCAATGCATTTATATTACTGAAGAAGTGCTAGGTGAGAGTAAATCGAGTACATCAGATATGTTATGTTGAATAATAGCTTATATGTGATATGTATGTTAAATAATTTGTAATATGTGATATTGTTATTTTTATATTTATTATTGTTATTACAGGGTTTTTCGTCTGTATGTAATTTCATCTTGAACTACAAATAAAGAACCCTAATTGTGATTGGCGTTATGGTGTTTATTGAGCCCGCCAGAAACCACTTTGTAACATTGGCGCCCAACGTGGGGGTCGAACCCACGACCCTGAGATTAAGAGTCTCATGCTCTATATATTCATTTGTATCATTTTTCTTGTTCTTGTATGTTTTAGTGATCATTGAATAATTGCATTTCAGTGACTTTGTTTATATTTTATATATGTATTGAGATATAGCTGTAATCCATTAATTTTATTTCAGCTTCACACATTGCTTATTTAGTTGTATTATTGTGTGATAATCATATTTTGATTTTCAGTTCCACTGGTCAATTTGTGTGACTGCTTATTTGAATTTGATTTTCAGATAGTGTATATATATATTCCCCTGACAGATATTTGTATTCATTTCAGAAACTTATATCTTAAGTTTTACCATGGAGGATATTGAGTATTCCCAGGAGGAGATAGACCAACTCGTGACAGTATTGAAAGCGTTACGAATTAAGCCAAAAGCTGACTCCATATCAGATTTTATATCATGGATGACACATTACTTATCTGTTGGAGTTAGTCAACTTGAACCAGAAACGATTTATGTACCAGTGAACATACCAAAACTACCATCATTTTCTGGAGAGCCAAAGGCCGAAACAACTTATGAAATATGGAAATATCATGTGCAGTGTTTACAAAAGGATAATTTCCAACAAGAACACATAAACCAAGCTGTCAGACTATCATTGAATTGACAAGCTAAGCGAACTGCAATGAGACTAGGACCCTATGCAACAATATCTGAACTTATAGAGAAATTGGACAGTATCTATGCATCAGTTGAACAATGGGAATTATTGGAACAGTTTTACACTGATCGCCAACAACAATCAGAAGATGTGAAATCATGGGGACTTAGGATAGAGGATACATTAAACCGAGCCATCCAAAGAGGATTAGTTAAACATGGGGACTCAAATGTTATGCTACGTGACAAGTTTTGGAGTGGTTTGCAGCCAACATTAAAAGACATAACCAGATACAAACATGATAAGCTTAAGAACTTTGATGAACTACGTATAGCAGTTAGAACCATAGAAAAAGACATTTTATCAAGGAAATCTGATCAAGAGTCCAACAATAAACAGCAAGACACAGAACCATCGAAACAACTATCGAAACAGAAAAAGAAACATTCTAAACCAAAGAAGAAAGATTTACAACCAGAGTCAATCGTTGATGAACCATGTCCACGTATTGCCCAACAACGATCACAATTTTTCAGTCATTATGCGAACACACGATGCTATAAATGTGGACAAACAGGACATATTGCTATAGGTTGTAGAGTTCGTATGGATTTTTCGAAACGAGGCATGAACTACAGTATCCCACAGCAACAACAATGTAAGCAGATAGAAACTTATACATCATCCAGCATTACAGGATCAGCCAACGAAGTAACTGTTTGGATAAATGGAATAGAAACTCAAGGATTATTAGATACAGGATCCACTGTGAGCACAATCAGTGAAGAGTTCTACAGACTTCATTTCTCTGATACACCTATTGAATCTTTGAATACAGTATTGGATATTGAATGTGCCGACGGAAAGTCATTAACCTACTTAGGATATATTGAAGCTGAGATTAAAGTAAACGGAGCTTCACAAGAAAAGTCTCAACATGGAATTTTCCTAGTTGTACCAGTTAGCAAATACCATGATAAAGTACCTCTTCTTATTGGACCGAACATCCTAGATCCAATAATGACAGATACTAGACAACAATATGGTGTACGTTTCCTCCAAGAAGCAGACTTGCATACTCCAGTATACATGGCATTCAAGTGCTTAACAATGCGAGAAAAAGAACTTCAGAAGCATGGAAATAGGCTTGCCATAGTGAAATCTGCTGAACCAAGCCGAATCATCATACCACCCAATACTGAACTTATTATTAGAGGAACGATGGAAAAGAAATTACCATACCATACTACTTGTGCTATGTTGCATTCATCATCATTATCACAACTACCAGATGACATGGACATTTCTCCTTCAATTATCAGCTACAGTTGTCAGTACAGTGATGTCATTCCTGTTCATCTAGCAAACATTACAACACGTACGATTACAGTTAGTCCTAAGTCTATACTCTGTGAAGTTCAACCAGTTAATACATTGGATCCACCAGTCAACACTCAGAAACTTATTGGAGATGACATTATTCAACAAGTCACCATTTCATCAGAAAATTTGAAACCAAAACAGCTTCAGATTGGAAAGCAATTGATAACAGATTATAGAGACATATTTTCAACCAGTGAAATTGATATTGGCCATGCTACACAAGTTAAACATCAGATTGAACTGACAGACAATAAACCTTTCAAGCAGAAGAAACGCAGAATCCCACCATCTTTGCTGCAAGAAGTCCATGATCATTTACAACAACTACTCGCTGCAGGTGTCATCAGGAGATCAAAGTCACCGTGGTCTTCCAACGTAGTAATCTGTAAGAAGAAAGACGGGAAGATGCGAATGTGCATAGATTATCGTCAGCTAAATCAGAGAACAAAGAAAGACTCTTATGCACTTCCCAGGATTGACGAAATTTTGGATTCACTTGGCGGGAACAAATACTTTTCTGTACTGGACATGAAATCTGGGTATCACCAAATTGAGATTGAGGAATGTGATAAGGAGAGAACAGCATTCACAGTCGGTCCTTTAGGCTTCTACGAGTATAACGGAATGCCATTTGGTCTTGCAAATGCACCTGCCACGTATCAGCGCCTTATGGAAGATATACTCGGAGACCTTCACCTACAGATATGCCTAATCTACCTAGATGACCTAATTATATTTTCCTCAACATTTGAAGAACACGTCGACAGAATACAGCAGGTTTTCAACAGATTAAGGGAAGCTGGAATTAAACTATCTCCAAAGAAATGCTCGTTCTTCATGCAACA